>CP092866.1:77996245-78053990 GCA_030710605.1 Cordylochernes scorpioides | reverse complement strand
GATCCCGCCCGGCATTCACTAAGTAGTATTTGATCGTACCACCTCCAGGAGACCATCCCATTGCGGCCGAATCATTTCCACCCAACTTACAACGCCGTCCATATCTCGTAATTGAAATTAGTGTAAAACTCAAAGAATAAGATCTTAATTTCTTAATTCTTCACTAATTTCAAGTGGCTCAACATAAATCTCTTCAATCATTATTCTAGTACAATGGCGTGACATGTCACACTTCTCCAAGTTCTTTCGCAAGCTCGATTAATCCCAGTGAAAGCCAGTTCAGGCGTCAATCCCGTGCTAACCCGTCATGCATGACTTCAAATTTGAAAATTATTAGACCTGAATATTTGCAGTGGCATCTGCTTCCACTGAAAGTACTTAAGACATAAGGCTGCCTCTTATCTTGTTTAAATCACTGTCTTTACCCCCATATGCCTGTGTAAACTTTAACCATGACCTTATCAATTCTCGAAATTCTGCCTATCGAATATCCTGAGAATCAATGTTCTTCTTGTCTACGGCGGATTAACACAATAATTGTTCCCTAGAGTTATCTGCGTCGAGTGGTCAGTCTGTACTACTAATTCTCCACTCTAACTCCAGGATTCCTTTAACTACTCAGTGTTCTACCGCGTTAGGGTAAAGGTTCGAGCTGCAGTGAGAACTATAAATTAATAATTTATATTTTAATAAGTGTCCAAAAATTACATACAATTATAAGAGGCAGGTGGAGTACAGTTTTTACTCCACCAGCGCCTAGAGTATTATATAATAGAAGGAAACGCCGCAGGTTGTAGCGACGCGCGGTAAACAACCGGCTGACATCAGGCGGTGTTCGAAAAAGTGCGCGCGCAGCCCCCGGTGCGCGCGCAGGCCGGCTGGCCAGCTCGCAGAATTCCCGGCGTCCCATGCCAGCGTCGCCCGCTGGCATCCTCTTATCTCATGCCCCCCCTGGAGATTGGGACTTGGGACCGATCCAACGTAGTTGCTATAACGCGGGTTCGGTTCTCGAGTTCGAGGGGATAAGGTCTGCTGATGTTGAGCTGAGTTGGGTGGGGTGGTGTACGGTGGAGGCACGAAAGGTCGTAAGAATCTGCGATTACGGCGAAGAAGGCGTCCGGCGTCGGTCCGGATGAGGTAGCTGCGACCGCGTGGAAGTTGTTCGAGAACCTTAGCAAGGAGGGTCCAATGTTTTGTGCGGTGATCCTGGACAAGGACTATTGCTCCCACTTCCAAATGTGAGAGTGGCTTGGCGTTGCGATTGTATCGCTTCCGGAAGGAATGTTCTCTTACATTTTGCTGCAAGAGGTACTGGGCCATCTGGATCTGCTGGGGCGTGCCAGAGATGGTGATGACCCGTTCGTTGCTACCAGGTTGAGACTCATCTATGGTGATCCCCGCACCAGACTCGCGCCGGATCTTCCTGATGCGTTGACCACCTTTCCCAATGATGGCACCGGCGAGATCATTTGGTATAGTGACTTGTGATGAGCCTTTTTTCGGGACGACTACCATAGGATGGCACCAATCGATGGCTTCGCCGACGGGTACCTGTTCGATTATCCCTTTCGCCAACATGGTATCGAGTTGAGTTTTGACGGGGTCTCTCCAGTGAAAGGGAACGTTGTATGCCCGGTAGCGTTTGCAAGGAACGGCATCTTCAACTAGTTCGATAGACATGGGGGGTCCTTGCATGGGTTTTAACACTGTGTCGTCGAACGCTCTAGCATAATGGGTAAGGATAGACTGCTTATCGATCTCATTGGCTCTCACCGGGGTCGGCGGGAACGTTAGAACTTGTCCGTTGGTTATGCATTGACGATCATTGAATGGGGCCAGTTATCCGGCAGAAGTCCTAAGGCTTTGCATCCGCTCTTGCTCAAGAGAGGGGCGTTCAGGTGCTTGCAGACTCCAACGGTAGTACTGTATGTTTTCCCGTTGAGATGCAGTGCCGCGACGAACGATCCACAAGGACTTAAGCTGATGCCGTTGGCTCCTACGCAAGGGACGTTCTTCGGGTTGAGTGCTGATCGGGTCTGCTCATCCAGTAACAGGAATTCTGATTCTGGGATTAGATCCAGATCTGACCCCGGGTCCGCCAGCCAACGGATTTGGTGTAACTTATGGTTGATATCGGTCGGAATGGTTATGAGTTCGTTGCGTACTCCAGCTGCAACAACTGTGTTTGAGGGTCCTGGTTGGGACTGATTGTTTCTGGTTGCGGGTGGCGGGATATTAGGTTTGGTTGTGGGTTTCCGTTTCAGTTGTCGGCAAACCCTTCCGTAATGCCCAGTGATGCCGCATTTGTTACACTCTATGTCTTTTGCTGGGCACTGGTCACGGCGGTGTCTTGGGTTCGCCCCACATCCGGAGCAGGGGTCGTTAGGATCATAGGGTTTCTGAAAGAAACGGTTGGCCTTAGGTGAGGTTTCAGACGAGCTGGCTTGTTGATGCTTGTAGGTTGATGGTGCACGTCTGGTTGCAATGAAGGCTTCGGGGGAGGTGGTTGGGGAGGGTGAAAGAGTCGCGCCCACGGCGGTAGCACTCTCATGTGCGATGCAAATTGAGAGGACTCGGTCCAGGGAGAGGTCGGAGTTGTACTGCTCCGCCAGTACTTTTCGTTGGAGGTCTTTATCAAACAGGCCACATATTAACCTGTCACGGATACGGAGTTGCTGTTGATAACCAGCAAGGGCAAACGTTTTCCCACAAGCTCTTTTTGTGCATATTGTAATACACGGGTCGCCGCATGTGCTGCACTTAAAATCCAGCTCATGTGCACACGAGTCATCAAGAGCTTTAAGGGCTGCGAAGTAGCGATCCACCGATTCTCCGGTTTGTTGGTCCCTACGATGAAAATCTTGCCGATCAAGGAGGGGGTTTCGCTTCTTGCGTAGGTAGGCCTCGAGAGCATTCACGGCTTCATCGAGGGTGGTGGTGGTAGAAATATGAAGGCGGCCCGATTGCCAAAGGATGGTCCATTCGGAATGGAGGGCGGCACGCAAAGTCGCTTGCTGTGTGGATAGCGGGAAGGTGGCTACTTGTTGGGCGTCCACGTAGTCGTTCCAACGTTGTTTCCAAACGCGGAAAAAAGACATCGTTAACTCCTCCGGGGAAGCCAGTTTAGGAAGCTGGATGATTTTTGTGGCGTGGTGAGGAGGAGCTCCTAATGGGACTGTCGGTGTCGGATTCCGAGTAGCCATCTGCTGCAACAGTGCGGCTATGGACCTGAGGATGTCGGTGCTGGTCGGCGAGGCAGGGTTCTCTGGAGGGGTTTGGGATGGTCGGCGATTCCTTCTTGAGGGCATCTTGATTACTAATTGTCACTGAGCTGTCACTTAAAAAACGGCTATAATTAACCGAATGTCGACTGCGCCATGTTCTACCGCGTTAGGGTAAAGGTTCGAGCTGCAGTGAGAACTATAAATTAATAATTTATATTTTAATAAGTGTCCAAAAAATTACATACAATTATAAGAGGCAGGTGGAGTACAGTTTTTACTCCACCAGCGCCTAGAGTATTATATAATAGAAGGAAACGCCGCAGGTTGTAGCGACGCGCGGTAAACAACCGGCTGACATCAGGCGGTGTTCGAAAAAGTGCGCGCGCAGCCCCCGGTGCGCGCGCAAGCCGGCTGGCCAGCTCGCAGAATTCCCGGCGTCCCATGCCAGCGTCGCCCGCTGGCATCCTCTTATCTCACTCAGGCTGTTGAAAATTTTTCAAGACAGTTGTTCAAATCCCCAATGATAATCTGCTAAATTTCGATAATTATTGGAATTCTCATTAAACAGAATAACTACACCTTCCTGACACAGAAATGTCCAGCATCAAGATATGGCGTACTGCCCATTTCTTTATTTTATGACTGTGTCAAATTACAACTGAAGAAACATACTAAGCATATAACTGGTTTAAATTTCATGTAATCTCACCATGCCTTCTGCTGGCAAATGTATACTGTAGATTTAATACTATTGCGATGTTTTTTGACGTGACAACGTCTTAAATTAGGTTGCGGCTGGGAGTCACTTATGAAAAAGTGTAACGCCCGGTAACGTTACGATGAGTCATCAACGAGAGTGCTGCGCGCGCAGCGCTAGAGAATTAGGCGCATTGAATCGGCGCATGCTTGTCTCTGTCTTTGTCTTTCTCGAACGTTCTTGGCGTTGGAAAAACAAGAAAGCGTCATAATACAAGTTCACACGTGTGGTTAAAGTATCGTCAGCTGTGTCTGTAGTGAAAATGTGGAGTGCTTAGATTCGTCATTTACAACAACTACAACAATAAAGGTAAATAATTGTACACTGATATTTCATTATCGTAAACTATGATTGATTGATTAATTGTTAGATTGACACAAAAGTTGAGAAACTGAGTTTATAGGTTATGTCATACTATTGATAAATGTTGATAGTGTTAAGTAAATTATTAGTTTAAAATTAATTAATTAATTAATTATTATTTTACAAATTTTAAATAGTTTCAAATTTATTTAGCAAAAATTTGAACCTTCGATCTGAATAAATGTTTTGATTTTCGAATTGATTCTTTAAAATTACAAATATTAAGAAAAAGTGGCAGATATAAGAAAACTTTATTTAAACTGTGTTGAGCAAGAATTTTAACATCTAATTTAAGTAAATGTTTTAATTTTCAACTTCATCATTTACAATTACAAATTTTATTTAATTTCAAATTTATTTAGCAAAAATTTGAACCTTCGATCTGAATAAGTGTTTTGATTTTCAAATACCAACGCGGCTGGTGGAGTGGCGATCTATCGTAAATTATCATCGACATCTACTGCGGAAGTGTTCCAAGTTGCGATTACAGACGTAACTCGTGTCATTAAAACCAAGGGTGACATGTGCATGACTGAAGTTACTTGCTTCGCTGCTAATACTAGCTTCAAGTTTATACTCGGTGCTGTATATATTCATCCAGGAGCTAGTATGCAGGATATTGGAATGTTACTATGGCAAGGACTCGGTCCGTACATTCACAACAGCCAGTACGTGCCACCGTTCGTGCAAGTTGATTCTAGTATACCGATTCTTCTGTGTGGTGATTTTAACAAAAACGTAAAGCCTGACAACTCGTTTCTTAAATTCATGAAAAATACGTATAATCTTGATTGCGTATCAAATGTTTCTAAGTCAACTACGTTAAAAGGAACAACTATCGACTTGACTTTCGCAAGACACATTACAGCAGAAACACTTCCTTTCATTTCATATTTCTCCTATCATCGTCCTATCCTCAACAAAATCACTCAAATAGGAATTAGTTAAGTTTAAGTTTACATGTACAATGTTTTAGTAAACAAAATATATTTCTATAGTTAAAATTTGTGCAATTCTTATTTTCATTCAATTCCTTGTTCCTATTGTGCAATTTAATTATATTCATATCAATAAATATTCTACCGTTGTCACGTAAAATCTTCGCCCGTAAAACCGACTTTACAGGCAACCATTGTTTTTTTTTTTATTTATTCCCATCCAAGAAAAGTTTCATAAATAGAATCTTGGAAATTTCTACCTAAGACATTAAAAAAAAAATTGCACATTTATCAATTCAAGATGACCCAGTGGACTACTCCTTCCTCGCCATCCCATCCTGATGGTGTGTTCAGGAAAATCCATGGCTTATTATTTTTTTTATTTACACTCGGATCACCGTCACAACATTCTTTATTTCATTCTTTTTTTCCTCAAACCCGGGTTCAATCAATCAATGGCAACAGTCGAGCCCTGTTTTCACAATCTACCTCCATCCTCTAACCTCTTCAACGGTTCCTGAGACTCCTGCTCGTCAACATTTTTTAATTTTTATTTTTTAATGATTCATCGACCTGGTACACTCTTCCTCCCCATGTTAACTCCACATGGAGAGCTTGGGTAACCAGCGAGAATTTTTTTTTCTCTAACGCTCGACCCAGGCCATCATCAGCATGATGCGCCCACTCATTTTTCGTTTATTTTTATTTTTCATCTGGTCGAGCTCAATCACTGACAGCAACGCAGCTCTTGAGCCACCATCTCTTTTTAACCTCTCTCAGAAGAATTTTCTTTCCCATATTCTCCCATTACCTACCTCTCCTTCGATCTTCACGCCTTTTGCCCATCTGATCTAATGCTACTTACATAGCATCTTGAGATTGCTGAACCCTGAAAACAATACTTCGCTTCTAAGCTCGTATTGCAGGGCAGGACTCCTGAGATGTCCTTTGCAGAAACCAATTCAGGCCTTCTTCCTTTATTCCTCACTGCGTCACTACCTATCGCAAACCTTTTGCTTGAGTCAATTTTCTTTTATATTTTAATTTTACTTTTATTACCTCTACTTCTCCTCCTTCCTGTATTACATCCCTGAAACTATGTTGTAAATATTCAAGGCACCTTAAGTAACAAAAAACTGTAACTAGTATACCAACTTTCCCAGATATTTACTTTCGCTACTGTGTGTGTTTACTTTAAATTTATCCTTCCTATGTACTCCTCTTATATATTTTTGTAATTTTATAATATTATATCAGTGTGTCACCACTACTCCCCTTTATCTTTATTTTTATTCTAGTAACTAATTTGTGCCCCAAATTATTTCCCATTTAATAGGTTTGCTAGCTTTTCTCTCATTTATTTGTAAATAGACTTACAGCTTTACTAGTTTTGTGGTGTTGGACTTTGTTTTTTAACTTACAGATGTAGATAAAATATTTCAATATTAATCGATAATATCATTTTGTTTATTAACCATCAACATTAATGCGATCAACTACCAATCAACCCTTTATATATTATTACCTTTAATATTTTTATTTTCTTTTTTTCATCATGTTTAGACTTGGAATTTTACAACTTCAACTATTTTAGGTACCATTTTAAAAAACCTACACCTAACAATATTCATAATATTTCTTAAACATATAAAACATTTATCATTTTATTTTTCTTAATAGATTTTCAAAATGTTATTTTTGACGCTTCCCTTACAACCTCTAACTCTATCCCATGAACCTTTCCTCCCAACTTTTTATACCCATCAAGAGATTATTGTTCGTCAGCCATTTTCTTTTTTTTTTTATTGATTAAACTAACTAGAAGACCCTTCCTCGCTATATCATTCCAAATAGTGAGCTCAGGAGACCCAGTTAGAATTTTTTTTTCTCTCATCGTCCGATTCATCATTTTTTCATTTTTCAACTTTTTCTTTTCACCACACAAGTCGGACACAATCAAAATTGACAGCAATAAATCTCTTACACCCACCTTTCCTTTTCCGCATCCTTCAAACCTCCAACTACCTTCCAAGGGATTCCAGTTCGCCGAACATTTTTGTTTTTTTTCATTGATTAATCCGACTGGAACAATCCTTCCTCGCTATACCATTCCCAATAGTGAGTTCAGGATATCCAGCGCGATCTTTTTATTTTCTTTTTCTCATCGCCCGACTCATCATTTCAATTCACCATTTTTTCAAATTTTAACTTTTTTTTATAATTCAACCGGGCACAATCATTATGGACAACAGGGATCCCTCTTACCTCTACCTCTCCCTTTTACATCCATCAATCTTCCCACCTCTTTTCACTGTCTGAGCTAATGATGCAGACGGAATATCTTAGGCCTTCTGTTAATGAAAACAATGCCTCACTTAAACAAGTTCGCATTGCATTGCAGAATGCTTGGGATACTACTTTGCAGAAACATGCTCAGATACCCCCTTTCCCCTTTTTCAACCTTAGCGTCACATTATACGTTCAGTTAATAAACTAACTTCATTTTTTTCTCTCATCTTTTATGCAATAAGATATTATTTTCCTTGTACGATTCATTTTACCATATTTACCATTTTGTATTATATACTTCCTCATAATCTTTTATCATTCATTTTGTGCGTTTTTATTTTTATAACCTTGATTTTTATTCCATTGATACATCACCATTACAACATCTTTCTCTTTTTAACTTGTAGCTTAATAATAATTTTAACTAATTTATATACAAATTATTTCTTTTATTTTTTAATAATAGGTTTGTTAGGTTATCATTCATTACATGTCATTCCCCCAACCAAACCTTCATCATCGGGGACACATTCTGTAGTATATTTTAAGTTAGATAGATCACAACCTTCTTCTAATATTTATTATAACTCCATATCTATATAAAAATATGTATCGACCTTGTAACAATGTAAGTGACTGATGAGGCACAATTTGGATTGTAGATTATAAACACAAGGTAATAAGACCAAATCCAAATAAATAAATAGTGTGTGACGTTTCGGTAACAGCGTTGTTACCATCTTCAGACAAAAGTCATTTCAGTACTTTTGTCTGAAGATGGTAACAACGCTGTTACCGAAACGTCACACACTATTTATTTATTTGGATTTGGTCTTATTACCTTGAGAATGGAAGTGACAAATAAACAAAGAGGTAAAGGTAGTCTAGACGGGGACAAAGGCCAGACGTGATAAACAACCCGGCGCCGGACAGGTGGCGTGATTATAGGAACCAATCAGGACTCTCCGCCATATGCGGGCGTCCAATATAAAAGCCCCCCAAAATGGGACAAAAGTAGTTGTTTTCAGAGCCGTTATACGGTCGGTCGGATCTCTCACCCCCCTTCTATCTTGCGGGAATGCCATCACGCACCCACGACCACGACTGCTTAGTACATTCCACATCGGGATTACTACATGTATATTTATTTATGTTATGTAACCATATATAATAATATGTCAACAATGTAATAAAAGTAGTTTCAATATCTCATGGTAAGGCAATTTGCACTCAATCTTCCATTATTCTGTGTAGCATTCCACTCTAAGCCAACCTTGAGTGCATCACAACTCACCATATACTGTCAGATCCAACTCCGCCTTTGCCGGTCCCAAGCCGGATGAAAAAGGAGGAGGGGGAGCAGTAACAAGCTCACTAAAAAACCTGGGCTCAGCTGGCCCGGCTGATAGTACCCTGTAAGGGCTCTTAATCCAGGGATACAGGATGAGCAGCGTTTGTACTCCATTGTTAGGAGCGGCTGCACATGGTGTCTGTTTCTCATGTCAGAGGCGGCCATTTCTTTTGGAGCTAAGTCGGCCTGCCACTGAGTAGTGCTCCCAGTCTTAATGACAAAGGCAGACGCATTCTACTTCACCTAGTTGGAGATAAGAAAGAAGAAGAGAAGATCCAACTGAATAGTGAACATTTCCCTATAACAAACTTAAACAACTTTTTATTTTATAATATAAATTGTGAACCAAAAGTTCAGTTTTAATAGAGTTCACAGTAGAGAAGTTTTACTGTACACATTCAGTATTGAAGAAGAGAGATCACAAAAGACAGGGAGAAGTTTTTTTCATTTATAAACAGTTGTACAAGCTTTCGGTCAGGACAACCTTCTATGGGTACAACACATCCAATGCAATAAAGTATGTATTGTACCCGTTGAAGGGCATTTTGCTAGAAAGTTTCTTCATCCACTTATATGTGAAAATAAACTATTCTCGCTATCTTATAATTTTATTTTATTAATGAATAGGGAGATTAACATTGTCTTTATTTAATATTTTGTTTCTAAAATTTTATTATTATTATATATTTGTATTATATATTATATTATTATATAATTTTTAATTAAAAATCTATTTAAGAATTGCTCAATTTTCTAAACAATATTATTATATATATTGTAACATAGTAAAATTATGATAGACAAACTTCAGGATGACACAGCAATTTATTTAAGGCAAGCACAAAATCAACATTTATAAGATAAGCAATGAGGGAAAATATAAACATCAAAATTAATAATCTGTTTATGAAGTATAATAAATACTTTGCTACATAGCTCCTTCCCTATGGGAGCTGTGATCCACAGCTTGCAAATATTGTAGTTACTGAGATGGATCTCACGTGCTTCTGCCAAGGATTCTCTTAGTCTTGAAACTTTGTCCCTAGTAGCTTCGCATCTTTTCTCTTGTGGCGTGAAGAGCGGCTTCGGCGTAGAATTGTCAATAGGGACATCGTCTTCCTGTAGGGAAGCCTTGTCTTTGACATGGCGGTGGAATCCTGGAGCCAGTATTGGAAAATGTAGATCACAGTACTCAAGGCTTCAAGGTCTTCTCGGCGATTCTCAGTGTGTCTTCCCTAATCTACCCAGCATCTCCACTAAATGTAATGTAGTAAAATCAGGAAAGACAAACTTCAGGATGACACAGAAATTTATTTAATGCAAGCACAAAATCAACATTTATAAGATATAAGATATACAAGAAATGAAGGAAAATATTAATATCAAAATTAAAACTCTGTATATAAAATATAATAAATACTTTGCTACAATATATAGATGGAGATTTTGCTGGGAGGATATTGATCTACAAAGACAAAGGTCGCCTCTCCCGTCAAAATAGAGTTCAAAGCTAAGACGCCATCTATTGTCCATCACAGCAAACTAGCGGCCTCGGGTCGGTGAAAAGGCCATGGTTTCGGGCTAATGGCCCTCGTCAGCCTAGGGCGGACTTTATTCCAAGAGATTCAAAAGGAATCTAATGGAATCTTCACAATCCGCCAAGAGGTGTTTAGCTGACAAAGTGACTGGGCCAAATCTATGACTAAAATATAGATGGAAATTCTGCCAGGAGAATATAGATTTACAAAGACAGGTTGCCTCTCCCGTCATAGCTTTGACGTCTATTTTGATGGGAGAGAGGACCTTTGTCTTTCTATATATTATTTTTTATATAAACATATATGTTCATAAAGGGCACATCTTGGATTCAATAAATAATCTTTTTATTTCCGATATTTCGATGGGCTAAACAACCATCTTTTTCTAGGATCTCATCCCTTTTCGCGGCAAGCCGCGCGTTACTACTGTATGTATTTATGAACAAATATAACGGTATGGATTGCTCTATTTTCAGAATAAACATATATATATAGGAATGAGACAATTAGGTGAGACAGGATGATTTAAATGTTCTGATTGGTTTTATTAGAAGAGGATATGAAGTGTATGTACAACTTGTGAGGTAGGTTTCACTCCTGTGACTCCTCCGCTGGTGTAACCTGGACAGCACCAACACTTTGTAGACACATGTTTGATATTACATGGAACATGGATAGTCCCTTTATTTTTTATTCTAATAACAAAAGAAATGTATTTATTTCATTAAAAATGGAACAAAATTGTTGTCCTCCATAAACTGCCATCAATCTCATGGAAGATACAGGATTGTTCAATAAGTGCAAGTGTCGGTAATTTACATCAATTGGGTCAGGCCTAGTTAATTTTCATCTACAATTCAATTTGAGCTTCAGTAAAATAGAAATTGAAAATAGAGTAAAACTTTGCTATATAGAACTCTAATGGAGCAGAACTCATGGTTCACTATAGCCATGGCATGTCTTAGATATCCTGAAAGGATGGATTAAAAGAAAGGATGGAAAACCATAAATATGCTCTGAAGTGGGAGAGAATTGAAAATTCTGCTCTTGTAGAACGCAAATAAACACAATAATTTCAATTTAGAAAACCCACGGACACTAGATTATGAAAAAAATTACTACAAGAGACAATTCAAAGAAGCCCCTTTCATCCAAAAGACATGTACTTCAATTAATAGAATGGAAGAAAGAGGAAATATAAATGATATTTACAGATATGCCTTTAATTATATTTAAAAAAAAAAAAAATCCACTTTTAATTCTAGGAAGAATATTTCAAGTTGTCTTAAAAAAATATTTTTCCTTATCTGTTATCTTGTTTAAACACTTGATAACAGTACTATTTAAGAGGGGGGTCGGTGGAAGGCTGGTTAAACCGTTTGGTTTACGACCACTACGACCTGGGTTCGATCCCCGCATTGGACACTTTTTTCTGTTTGAAAAAAAAATGCTCCAATGGCCCCCCCGATTCTTGCAAAAGTCCAACCCCACCAGCGAGTGCAAGTAACCAAACAGGGCTCTGGCACATTTGTAAGTGCAAAGTCGAACTGCTTTCACATGTGTAGACATGTGGTGCGCTTACAGTAAAAAGCAGTCGTTAACTACCCACCATGATTATCATGGCCTGTACCACGTGTACTAGGGATAAGCAAAAAAAAAAAAAAAACTATTTAAGAACTTGCTGTGATATTTTTCTCATTTATTCTTTTGTCTGATGGTGACAATGCTATTGCCGAAACGTCACACACTATTAAATTATTTGGATTAGATCTTATTTTCTTCTATTAATATAGATAATCCTTATACAGTAGAACCTCCATGAGAGGACACTCGCACTAGAGGACACCTCTCTAAAAGGACAGTTTTCATTTGCAAAATTACCATTTCTACTATTTAGCAACTTTCCGGTAAGAGGACACATCTCTGTAAAGGACACTTTGGCTCTGCAATTAGGTGTCCTTTACAGGGAGGTTCTACTGTATATATGTTTGAAAAAAAAAAAATTGAGCAATCTCTATATTTTATTTATTTAGAAAAATGCATATTTTGGATAACAATATTTTGAAAACTACTATCACCAAACATGGCTGAAATGAACATGGCCAATACCTGGGTGAAGTCAGGTCAAATCAGTCAGTTTAATATCTATTTGTTAAAGAGAAGTGCTCTGATATTTGGGAATAATTTTTGTGTTCTCTCAGAGTGAGTCCCAATTACTAGGAATTATAGGAAAGAAATAAAGGTAGAAGAAGCTACATGGGAAAATGTAACAACCTTGGAGAGTTTCTGGACATCGTCCAAGGTCGCGCACAGCAGGGGCTGGATGGTGTTGGCCTCCATGAGAGTGAGTTCATTGACCTTGGCGGAGGTCCAGGCTCCGTTGACAAACCCCACGGCAGAGCTGCGCAGCTTGGCCATGCGGTTGTCCCAAATGTCTTTCACCAGGGTCTTCACCTCGTCTGCGGCAGGCAGCTGCTGCGCAGAGGTCAGGAGCTGGGTCAGCTCGCAGTAGTTCTGGTGGGGCATCTTGGTGAACTCACTGGTGGAGCACTCCTCCTGTACCACAGCGTTGTTTGTTCGGCCTCGGCAGCCAAAACCTTTTATACACTCATTCCCATGAGAGATCATCTATAAAATATGGATAAATTGCACAACCTAGTGGCCTCTTATTGAAGGTTGAGTTTTGTTTGGGATGATTTTTTTTTGCATTTACCTTTGGTCTCTTTTAACAATAAGTCTTTATATTCAGGTCTTTCATCATGATTCTCTATCCCAAGACTAGGTTAGCAAGGTGAGAGCTAAAACCTATAAAACCATCTTGTTACAGTAGAACCTCTATGAGAGGACACTTTTTCCAGAGAACACCTCTCTAGAATGAACAGTTTTGATTGACAAAATTTACATTTTTACTATTTTCAACTCTCCAGTAAGAGGACAGTTCACTGCAAAGGACACTTTGGCTCTGCAACTAGGTGTTGTCCTTTACAGGGAGGTTACACTGTATAAGAGATTCCTTTAGAGAAAAACAATTTGGTTATAACAATCATTTTAAAGCTTTTAACAGGCCATCTCAAGCCATTGAAGATAGAAAATAACAACAAAATCTACCCCACTTGCCCAAAATGTAGTTTGGTACCTCCAGAACACATTTTGGCTTGCATTAGATGCACTAAACAGGACCTTTGGGAGAGGCTGCTGCCTATCATAAAACAGCTAAAGGAGCATGAACTCATGGAATTCATGTAATCTTTACACAAGGGGATAAGAAACAACAATATTTTAAAGTTTTTAGTCTCAAATGTTTTAAATCACAGCTATAACCACAATCCCAAATGATGTTTTTATAAAATGCTTCACAACTGTAATATATATGACCCATAAGTAAATATGCCCACACATGTAAATTTAAGGTTGAAATGAAGAGAATACAAGGATTGACAGAATCACAAAGAGTCTATCACCAAATAAAATAACTACCCAATAGCTAATCAGAATGAAAAAAACGGTTGTTGTTGCCCACTTGAAAAGAAGGAAATGGTTAAAGCAGTTGCTTAAAATAGAAGTAACAAAAGAATTTTTTAAAAATACAGTTGCACCAGGATGGTCAATGAGGTTTCAGTATTAACACCCTCTGGCATCATTTGTCAAGCACGGATAGGATTAAAATTGGGGAAACATTCAGGTTTCCAAGCCTGGATTTACTGGAGTCTGTGTAAAGATTTCATGGTATTTTGCCATCATTAATAGAATGTAAGACTAATTAAACCAGCTCTATTAAAATCACCAGCAATCAATTTAGTTGAAAAACATTACAAGGAACCAAACGAAGTGTTGTAACAACACTCATAGAAAATGGTATCAACTATAAAAAAACAGATAAAATCAATTTCTATACCTATTACACACCTTTTCATTTTCGGTTTAAAAAAAGATACAGTGGAACCTCATTATAACAGCAACTTGATTATATAACATCATAATTCTAAAGTTTTAAACTCCTGTTGTTTTACATCCCCATGGTAATATAACAACAAAGAGTACAAACAATATATTCTTGGTCTCAATTGATGTTTTTATAGAGTGGTTCGACTGTATTTATCAAGAGATGTGTAATTGTTACCAGCTTTCACAGAAGTTCAATGAGAAGTATGTAAAAGTGACAACATACAATTTGCATATTAGAGAAGAAGGTAACAAGACCAAATATAAGTAGTCTATAAATTGCACAATTGCATTCTTATCATCATCATCATCATCAATAGAAGGGGGTAGGTGGAAGAATGGTCTAAACTGTTGGTTTTTGACCGTTACGACCCGGGTTTGATTCCCGCATTGGACACATTTTTCTGATAAAAAAAAAATGCTCTAATGGCTCCCGATTCTTGAAAAAGTCCAACTCCACCAGCGAGTGCAAGTAACCAAATGGGGCTCTGGCATATTAGTAAATGCAAAGTCGAAATGCTTTTCACATGTGATGTGTAGACATGTGATGCAATTACAGTAAAAGCAGTCGCCTACTTCTACCCACCATGATTATCATGGATAGAAGTACTGAATCAGCAGCACTCTAGTATGAGGATAGTAGCAATGCTGATTGAAAAACATTGATATAAATTACTTATTTGGTGGCAAAGTTCCCTTGTAATTCATAGAGAAAGTACACATCAATCATTCAATAAAACAATCTCTTGTATCAATATTAAGTTGAAGCCTCCAGGGATAAGAGTTTCTTGAAAGATTTTTTAATTTACAAATCTCTAGCTTCCAGGCACGAGAGTCCTTCTACAGGAGAAAGTGTGATCATGCTATCTACTGTAGAAGGGCTCTCGTGCCTGGAAGCTCGAGATTTGTAAATTAAAAAATATTTTAAGAAACTCATCCCTGGAGGCCTGTTGTTTTCCACTTAACATCAATCATTCCCAGTGAGAACAAAGGAAGGAAGCAGACCTGTTTCTTTGCTGCGAGCACCTCTAAGTTGAGCCAGTCAGGGGCTACAATGGTACATTTCTGAGCCTGTCGCAGAGTGAGGGCCACCCAGAGTGGCACGGTGGTTGGCAGACTTGGCACGAAGGGGCCGATCTCCCCGGAGATGAGATAGAGCTTACTGAGGGAGAAGTTGGGGATGATAGTCACCATCTCTTCCTCCGCTCGGAACTCCACCTCAGACATGTCCATCTTCCCTGGGTAAACACAGCGGTCAGTTGATATTATAGAACAATCACAGAGTGAGTATCTTTGTAACATTGGGTGGGTGCTATATATGGAAGAATGGTCTATGGTCAGATTGTATTATTTATTTTACTAGCATTGAGTTTAGAACTACAAGGTAATAAGACCAAATCTCTAAATAAATATACAGTGGTACCTCGACATACGAGCGCCCCAACATTTTTTCGAGATACGAGCCGACGAGCAAGTGATTTTTTGCTTTTAGTTACGAGCAAAATTCGAGATACGAGTTCAGTTCGGTAGTAACACGCAGTCGCGCCATCACGATCAGTTAGCAGCGTGCTTCCGCTGTGATAAGTTGTGTTTTGTGTTCGCGTTTTGTGTTGCGTTTACATTTACAGTTTTAGTTCATTTATTTTTATAACCATGGATCGGAAGAAAGTTTGTAAAAAGTCAAGTGCTAAGAAAAAGATTATGAGTATTGAATTAAAACGTGAAATTTCTACAAGTGAGATAAAGGAGATCTTAGGAATGTGGGAGAGAGTTTCACAGTTTGTGGAAAAAAAACACCCAGAAAAAATTGCAACAGGTCGTGCATCTGACCTTTTTAATGACACTTGCCTAACTCATTTCCGGAACATTCTGAGAGGGAGGAAGAAACAAACCTCCTTGGACATGTTTTTTTCTAAACGGCCAACAGGTGAAAGCGAGAAAAATGTAGCGAAAAAGGCAAAGACCAGTGAGGATAGCTAATTTATTTCTTTACATTCTCTTTTTTGTTTTGTGCAATAAATATTTGATATTTATAAATAAGTCTTTATTATTTGAAACCACGTAACAAAAATAACTGGGGTAACATTTTGGAGGTTGGAACGGATTAATGGTAGTTCAATTGTTTTGTATGGGGAAATTTGCTTCGAGATACGAGTAATTCAAGATACGAGCAAGGTTGCTGAACGAATTAAACTCGTATGTCGAGGTACCACTGTATATTAAATTATTTACTTGTATTTTTGGTCTTATTATCTTGTGGTTCTAATCTATAATTCAAATTGTGCCTTATCATAGCATTGAGTTTGTTTGAAACACACTGAGTGCTACTTTAGGCATATTGGCAGTCAATGGTCAGTTTTTATATTTGAAAGATCACAGAATAGATATGATTGAACAACTGTGGCTACATATCTCTCTTTACAAATCTCTTTTTAATGGTATAGATAAATATGTCCCTATGTGATCTCTGATGGAAATAAATCTGTATAAGAGAGCCTGCTCATCAAGTGTAGGCTTCCCCCATCAGAGAGGTAAGTTCTACACCATTGCTACATGTTAGTTGGCTGTTTAGTTAGGAGATATTGTGAGATTGAACAAAAACCTCACCAGCAAGTGTTTTTTTTTTTTTGCTTATCCCTAGTACACGTGGTTCAGGCCATGATAATCACGGTGGGTAGTTAGCGACTGCTTTTTTTACTGTAAGCGCACCACATGTCTACACATGTGAAAGCAGTTTGACTTTGCACTTACAAATGTGCCAGAGCCCCGTTTGGTTACTTGCACTTGCTGGTGGGGTTGGACTTTTGCAAGAATCGGGGGGCCATTGGAGCATTTTTAAAAATTTATTTTATTTTTTTAAACAGAAAAAAGTGTCCAATGCAGGAATCGAACCCGGGTCATAGTGGTCGAAAACCAAACGGTTTAACCAGCCTTCCACCGACCCCCCAACAGAGGCCAACAGAGAATATCAGGGTGAACAAAATACATTTTAAAATGTGAGCAATAAGGAAATGCTCTTTTTATTTTTTATATCAACACCCCCCCCCCCCGACCTTTTTTTTTTTTTTTTTTTATTTTTCCTTTTTTTTACATGTTCAGCGTAATTATGAAAATTTGTGGCCTTAAATACCCATTTCTTGATTTCTTAGGAAGGCCTCAAGGATGAACTTTTTGATCATAGAGGTACAGTCTGCACCACGCTGACAGGACCAACAGTCCAAAACGTGTATGTAGTCGGTTTATCTTGATTTATCAAGAAATTGGGTTGGCCAAATATTATGGAACAAACTTAAATGCTTAATGTATATTTGTTCCACTAGATACCATCATTGTGCCATCTAAAATACTCATGTGGCAGTCAGGAATTTTACATTTTGAAATTTACAAATTATAAGGTAACATAAAATGCATAAAAAACAATCAATTTGGCATCTCTCTTTTATTTTGTGATAGTATGAAATGGGTTAGGGGAATCCAGAAGGCTAAAAATATAGTTGGCTATAAACAACTAGCTTTGTCTGTGTGAGTTGGTTTAAGTAATCAACTGATGGATTAAAAAAAAAAAAAAACTAGTCTGCTAGTTTGCTAAGTAGGGTTATTTTTTAGAAATGTCAAACACAAGGTAATAAGACCAAATAAATAAATAGATTTGGTCTTATTACCTTGTGTTTATAATATACTAGCGAACCCGGCCACGCGTTGCTGTGGCTAAATTTTAATATGTTATATTAACATTATACTAAACTATTCAGTACAGTAAAGTTAATATTCACTTATAAAGATAAAAATGTTTTAGCCGATCTAAAGCCCTACGGGATTGAGAATGGAACGTTACGTTAAAATTTGAAAGTGATTTTTATATATATAGATAATATAGCCCTTCATTGTAATTGTTCGTGGCATGAATGTTCAGTAAAAGATACTAAGAAGCACTTTGCCACTTGTCTTGAATTGTTTTATTTTCTTTGGGTTTTAGAGTTATGAGTAGCTACCACATGATTTTGAATACATGAATTTTACTTAGATTTTGATACTAGTGGTAGAGAGAGAGAGAAAACAAAAAAGCTATTAATTAATTAACCAAACTGTGAATTTACATACATGTTGATTGCTTTAAAATTTACATATTAAAGATTTATATTGTACAATTGAATTTAGAAGATTTTGACTTAATTTTCATATATAAAATTGAATTTAAGGAAATTATTAACTATAGGATCCAACATACTCCCCCGGCTGGGAAGAGATGACCAGAAAAAAAAAATAAATAAATAAAAATAAAAAAGAGTTCCAATAGTATAGATGCTGGACTAATTGATTCCGACTATGTAGCTAAGATTACAATTCTCATTGTTTGAAAGGTAATGGAATCAGCTTCCATCTTTGAGTATCCGATTGAGGTGAATCTTGGATGAGATTTTCAGATTCGTTGGCCAGTTCTCTTTCGGGAACTGCTGGATTATCAGACTCTGCGGCTGCTAAGCTGGATTCAATAGGATCTTCCCAAGGTTTTGATTCAGCCTTTATGCATGAGCCTTGTTCGGTCGATTCCTCTAAATGTTCTTTGGAGAGTTGTCGACTTTCTGCCGCCTTCTCAAAATCTTCCAGATTGACTGCCTTTTCTAAAGCTTCGGGTCTTAAGACTTCTTTCTTCAAGATTTCTGGCCATTCTATATATGCCGATGAACTGTAATTTTCATCGTCGTCTTCAGATTCCTTGACGTCTTCTAAGCATAGAGAATCGATGGGTTTCCAGCGGGATAATTTAGCCTTTTCACCGCTCTGTAGATAATCCTTTGTTGATGTATCCACAATTTCAACAGGTACAACTTTCTCTTTGCTTGACGATTCATTAGCTTCTGTATAAACATTGATTATGCCACTGGTAGCCTCTTTAGGTCGATTAAGATCAGCTTCAACTACATTGAGGTGAGCTGAGTCATCATGGCACAGTTCTTTCTTATCCAGAGCTTCTGCACTGACCACTGGTTCTTTCGAATATTTGCCTTCCGATTTATCAATAACCGAAACTTCGGAGATTTCAATCTTTGGAGTCCCGATATCTTTGTTAGACTCTTCGTCTTCAATGACAAAAGTGGTTTCTAAAATTGAAGAATCTTCTTGATTCTCATCAATAGCCTCAGGAATGTCGGCATTCTCAGTTAAGAGAATTTTGATAAGTGATTCCTGGCGTGGGGGTTTCGGTTGTAAGAGAGGGAAGTTTTGATTTTCATTTAAATAGGAATACTTGAGTCTACCTCCAACTCTTAGAAGTCCTTGAGTGTCTAAAAAGGGATTTAGAGAAGTTAGCTTGTTGGACAGAGGTAGTTGTTTGTTTGACTTCAGTAATTTTATTTCTGTGCAGAATTCAACTTGCTGGATTGATTTGACTAAGACTTGAATTGCCTTTGTTAATTCTCTTGTTGTCAAAGGTCCTTTCTGACGAATTGGATCAAAGAGGAGGCAATTGTAGTAGAATCTCCAACACCAAGCTGTTATTCGGATCAATTTGGTCATTGTGGAATACCTTTCAATGAATTCTAGATTTAACATAGTTTCTGAATTTTGAATTAAGGTTGTTTGATCCAACACTTGACCCTCACCGACTTCTTGAATGATATTGAGATTTACTTGGGTTGGTGAAGAAGGAATATATCGAACATTATTTTCTTGAAGCCAAATAGGACCCCGCCACCAAATTCTATGATTGACCAAGTCTTGAGGCATGATTCCTCTTGATGCGCAATCAGCTGGATTATCTTGACTGGATACATGGAACCAATCAGTGATTTGAGTCAAATTTTGAATTGACGACACTCTGTTCGAAACAAAGGCTTTCCATCTGCTGGCATCTGATCTTATCCAATCTATGCAGATTTGTGAATCAGTCCACAAAAAGGTTTTGTCAGGTTGAAAAGGAAATGATTCAAGAATGACTTGATTCAGTTGAGCCAAAAGCAATGCTGCACTTAGTTCAAGTCTTGGAATTGTAATGGTCTTTAATGGTGCAACCTTAGTTTTTGAGGTTATCAGATTGATTTTGATCTTTTGAATTTTGAATCTAGTTTTCAAGTAAAAAACTGCTGAATAAGCAATAAGGGATGCATCACAAAATCCATGTAGTTGTAATTCTTCTATTTCAGAAGATGAGCTGTTCAGGTATCTTGGTATTTTGATTTCCTTTAGGCACGATAGTTGAGTTTGGAATTTATTCCAATTTGACTTTATATCTGATTCAATTGGTTCATCCCATGAAGTTTTCTCAGCAGGAAGTTGACGTTTTCGCCTATAATAGGGTGGTGGCTTTATCTTAGGAATAATCGAAGTTTCTTTCTTAGATGAGAGTGGTTCACTTGACTGAGAAGCGAGAGGTTGTTCTGGAGTGGATGGTTGACTTGATTCAGAAGGAAGTAATTGGTTTTGTTTAGTAGTAATTTGTGGAGTTAACTTAGAGATACGTGACTTTTTAGATTTACTTGGAATTTCTTCAGATTTACTTGAATTATCTTCGGATCTACTTAGATTTTCTTCAGATTTACTTGAATTATCTTCAGATTCTTCTATAGAGGAGCATGAAAAATTGGAGTTCTGAGACATATGGGGCTCTGTATAATCCCCAGAACATCGGCAACTCTCTGAACCTCTGGTGGGAGATGTAGGGGACTTGGGCCCACTTTGGGTCTTGAAATCTTCAACAGAAGCCGATGAGAGAGTGTAACTCTGCTCTGGGCTCATCGGGTAGGATGACAGATTATCAACTCGGTTCTGGCTCTCTATAGAGTCTTCTTCTATAGGAATTGGAATCTGCTTGGAGCACCCAGGGCTTGATGGCATTTCGACCAAAGGGGACATGGCCTCTTTCAGGCTGTGAACTGATACTTGTAAGGGGGTTGGAGAGTTGTATTTGGAGCTCTGTAGGCTCAAAGTTAGAGACGGTGACCCTTGAACAGAGTCTGGTAGACTTGGAGAGGTCTGAATGGACCCCGGCAGACTTGGAAAGTTCTGAGTGAACTCCTTTAGACTTGGAGAGTTCTGAATGGACTCTTGTAGACTTGGAGAGTTCTGAGTGAACTCCTTTAGACTTGGATAGTTCTGAATGGACTCTTGTAGACTTGGAGATGGGGCATTCTTTATACCCAACTGGGCCTTAGAAATTGGGACATCTTCAAGTTCCCAGAATTTTCTTATGCTGGAATCAAGTTCAGTGGTACAGTGATTGATTACCGAAGTATTCGACTTAATAGTTGAATGGATTCTCCAGAAACAAGCCAACCTAACTTGGTATTAAGTGCTATAGGATGGTGCTTTAAATCTGTTTTATGACCTAGAATTATTTCTACAAAGGTATCTGCACCCAAAATTAGGTCTATGGGCTTGGTGACATAGAATTCTGGGTCTGCCAAGAGCAAATTTTCTAATGAGGAAAGTCTGCTGACTGAATTTGGAAGTTTGGAAGGTCTGCAGTTACCCTTCCAACCACAAATGCTCTGGCAGAAAATAATTGATCATTATGATGTGGGGGTGAACTCTATTTCAACCTGCGATGTTGTCCTGTTGACAACAATGTCACCTACACCTTTTAGTGTATAAGAATTTTTCCTTTTTTCAAGTCCCAACTTGTGGCAACATTGTTCTGAAATTAGGCTTATTTGGGACCCATTGTCCACTAATGCTCTACATAGCACAAATGAGCCATCCTTCGCCTTGACTTTAATAAGGGCTGTTGACAGTAGAATATTTGTTTCCGTTTCCAAAGGCATCACATTACAGATGGTATTTGTTGAAATCAACATCTCTTGAGAGGTTGTTGGTTGTGAAATGGATGGTTCAGAGTTGTATTGATGCAGAAGAGTATGATGGTTCTGCTTGCAGTTTTTACATCTTGATGTGATGAGACATTTGGATATCTCATGATTTGCTCTAAGGCAATTTTGACAAAGTTTATGTTTTTTAACTAATTCCCATTTTTTAGGCAAGGGAAGATTTATGAATCTATGGCAGTCATTTAGTTTATGAATTTGATGACATAAAATACAATTTTGACCTTTGTTGACATAAAGGCCGTGAGCCATCATATTTTTGCTAGAGGTTTTTTGTTCCTGGAACAAAGGAATTCTCATACCTTGCAGGCTTCTAGCATGTTTTTCTAAAAAATTCACAAAGTTTTCAAATGTTGGATATTCTTCATTTTGAAGGGTTAATTCCCATTCTTTCCTGAGGGCTTCACCGATTCTTTTTTCAAAAAAATTGATCAGGATTAGATCTGTTAATGTGTTTTTCTCAAGTCCTAGCACTGAGAGATTTCTAATGCCTTCATTGCAAACATCAAGGATTTCATAGAGAGAACCAGCCGAAATAGATTTTAATGGCCTTATGGAGAATATTTTGTTGATTTGTGAAAAAGCCAATTCTCTTCTGTTATTAAATCTATTGCATAAGGTATCCCATGCTTGCTGGTAGTTTTTGTCAGAAATGGGAAAACCCCGAATCAACTTTTCCGCAGGACCCTTAACAGATGCATTTAGATATTGAAATTTTTGTATTTCCGTTAGTGTTTGAATTAATGGTGGAGTTAAATATTTCTCTAAAACTAAGCCAATTGGCTGAATCACCATTGAAAATGGGTAAATTTATCTTAGGTAAATTAACATTGGATTCGGGCAGTTGTTTATCACTATGAATATTTTCTTTGGTTTCAATCAAAGATAAAGCTTCCTCAATAGACACCAACATATTAAAAATATCCTCTTTGGCTTTTGAATAATCGTCATATTGTTTATCATCTAACTCTGATTCTAATAATGTGTTGATAACTTGATTTAGGCTAATTTCACTTTCATTAACTTTTTGTTGGAATAGCTTTAATCTATGTATGTTTTTGGATTCTACAATAGCTTTATTCTTTGATTCCAGATCCTTTATTTCCTGAATAATAAAGTTGAATTTGTGCCGAATTTTAACTTCTGATTTGGGCATGACTTTATTTTAAGAATTTTAAGTTTTCAAATGGCTTACCTTAATTTTTTTAAGTATCCGGCTCGATGAGGGACCATAATGTTCGTGGCATGAATGTTCAGTAAAAGATACTAAGAAGCACTTTGCCACTTGTCTTGAATTGTTTTATTTTCTTTGGGTTTTAGAGTTATGAGTAGCTACCACATGATTTTGAATACATGAATTTTACTTAGATTTTGATACTAGTGGTAGAGAGAGAGAGAAAACAAAAAAGCTATTAATTAATTAACCAAACTGTAAATTTACATACATGTTGATTGCTTTAAAATTTACATATTAAAGATTTATATTGTACAATTGAATTTAGAAGATTTTGACTTAATTTTCATATATAAAATTGAATTTAAGGAAATTATTAACTATAGGATCCAACAGTAATCATTGATTATAATCACTGCAGTAATAAATGTCAGTGAACTCGTTTATATGTATCGTTTTTTGTTTTCGAGATATTCTAATAGAACGTTCTCACATTTTCTGTAAAATATTTATATATGCACAAACACAGAATATAATCACTATGTCTTAATTTCGCTATAATTATTGTTATAAATATTATTCTAAAATAATTCGCCAGAAATCGTCCTGATAGTATACTAAACAACTTCCCAAAGTTTCATGGCAAACATCTAAAATAAAATAATACTTTTAATACTTTGCTACAATATTAAAAAGAGGGGGGCTTAGGTGTTTAAAATGTAAAATGTGCTCTAAATAGTATTACATAGAGCCATCATAACAAACATATTTAAAATAAACCAATCAAAATATAATAATGCTGTAAAAACAGACCTTGCTACAATAATATAAAAGAAATGAAAATAAAAAGAGACACCCACGCTGAGCCTCGAACCAAGGTTTGTTACAAATATTATTAAAAAATTGTTTATGTTAATTTTTATTTTAAAAAGCCTACATTTTAAATAAAATAATATTTTTAATAATTTGCTACAATAATATAAAAGAAATGAAAAAAAAAAAAAAACACCCACGCTGAGCCTCGAACCTAGGTTGCGGGGGTACGAAGCTGTGTACCTAACCTATAGGCTAAGCTTGACGTTACAAATAAGCTCATGCGAGGCTATTTCAGGCCATACGTCTGCCGCGAGGGGGCGCTGATTGCGAGTGAATTTACGTTTTATTGTAAATAAAAATGCAACGAAAGGTTATTTCTAAAGAGTAATTAGCCAGAAACCATCCCGGTAGTATACTAAACATCTTCCCAAGGTTTCATCACGATTGGTTGAGCGATGTAGAAGATTATCACTGACGAACGGACGGACCAACGCACGCGCGCGGACCAACAAACATCCATTTTTATATATATAGATAATCCAAATTGGGCCTTATCATTTAGAAATGTCAAAGTATGCAAATTCAGACCCATCTGTAGAACAGGTTAATGTTCTAGTGTATTATTTTAAATGATTAGGTACAATTTAGTTTGTAGATTATAAACACAAGGTAATAACACCAAATCTAAATAAATAAATAGTGTAAGGTTTCAGTAACAGCGAATGCATTGTCTGATGATGGTAACAATGTTATTACCAAAATGTCACACACTATTTGCCTGGATAAAAAAGTTTGGTACAGTAAGTTTAGGGGGTAGGTGGAAGGATGGTATAAACCGTTGGTTTTCGACCACTACGACCTGGGTTCGATTCCCGCACTGGGCACTTTTTTATGTTAAAAAAAAAAATGCTCCAATGGCCCCCGATTTTTGCAAAAGTCCAACTGCTTTTCATATGTGTAGACATGTGGTGCACTTACTGTAAAAGCAGTCGCCTACCCCTACCCATCATGGCTTGTACCACGTGTACTAGGAATAAGCAAAAAAAAAAAAAAAAACAGTAAATCCTCGCTATAGCAAACCTCAATGGAACTGGATATCTGCTTCACTTTATTATAAAATGGGATTTATAGCTACAAGAAAATATGACATAATCCAAATAAATTAATAATGTGTGAGGTTTCGGTAACAGCATTGTTACCATCATCAGACAAAAGAATAAATAAATTGATAAATCTAAATAAATTTATTCTTTTGTCTTATGATGGTAACAACGCTGTTACCGAAACCTCACACACTTTTAATTTATTTGGATTAGGTCTTTATTTCCAAGTTCCAAAATAACTTTATTAGGTACCGCTCAAAAAGAGCAACCTAGCTATGTTATTTACAATGAAAAATACAGGTTCTTCACAAAAAAAAAAAAAAATGCGGGATACAATCCGGGTTCATGGCTGTCGGAAACTGATGGTCTAAACTGCTGGTCACCAACATTTTTTTTAATATAGTCTTATATTATTGTAGCTATAATCTACAATCCAAATTGTGCTTTATCAAAATGGGGTTTATTTTAGGTTATGGGATGGTTTTCTATAGATTGTTTTATCAGGTTTTTATTGTATTTTTGTTTAGATATACTCCAAATTCTTCAGCCACTGGGAGACACAAGCTAATGCTCTAGTATTGAAAAAACATTGAAACAAATGCAAAGTAAAATTTTGAGGAAAAATTCACAGGTTTCTCTCTCAAGTGTATTTAATGTATTTTGAACTTAGTTTTTATTTTTAGTTAACAATTATTGTTTAGTGACTAACACGGGGTTTATCTGGGAAATCTGTGTTAAGCCAGACATTGTGAAATGTAATATGAAATTATTGTGGTGGAATTCCACAAATACCTATTGGATGGCACTCTTTGCTCTAGGAAGAAATGTTAAAATGTGCTGGACAAATGCTCTTGTCAGATCTTAATTTAATTTTATCTTTAAAAACATTTGACCAAATGAATATCATCACTGTGGTGGTATAAACTGTGGATTCTGTCACCCGGGATCAAACCCTGCATTGGGCATCTTTTTCTGAAGAAAATATTATTTCAATGGCCCCTTGTATAAGTCCAACTCACCAGTGAGTGAAAATAATCCTAATGGGGTTCTGGCACACTTGTAAGTGCAAAAGTTGAACGGCTTTCTATATGTGTGGACATGTGATGCAGTTACATTAAAAACAGTTGATAACTATCTACCATGATTATCATGACCTGTACCATGTGTACTTTGGATAAGTATAAAATATATATATACAGTTAAACCTGTCTATAGCACTCCCTCTAAATAGTGCCTCTCTATAGAGCCTGATTTTAAATACGTAGTACGATGCAATTTACATAAAAAGTGACCTGTCTATAGCACCCCCTCTCTATAGCACCCTATTTTGGTGAGTCCCAAGAGGGGGCACTAGACAGGTTTAACTGTATATATGTTACATAAAAATATTATTTTATTTTAAAATGATAATTTCCATATCAAATACTCTGTAATGTCGACGCCAGATGTCGCAACTTTCTTTTTATAAACCTATTGTTGTTGTTTCTCGTTGGCCGGCTCAAATCTTTTTGTAAATATGTAAATACGCCCTTTATTTTCTTTATCTACTCGCCTTAAGTCAGGTAGTACTTTCTCAAATTATGTATTTTATATTCTTCATTAGCGCAATTAAAGCTAATTCTGATCTAAACTATTTATTATTATTATTACCACGACTGAGAACAATATCATAATAATATTCATGTGTACTCAAAAGAACCAGCAATTAATCTCTCAACAAAATATTATACTAATATATAACTATACAAAAACTATAGTTAACCAAAATATTATACTAAATATATTGTGGGAGGATGGTACCCAAGAGGCATTTCTTTCTTTAAATAAGCATAAAAACAAATCATGGTACAGAGGTTGGCTTTTGTCTGAATTTTCCAAAAATGGTGGGTCATTCTTTGAGCACCACCTTCAAGTTTTCTTACTGGAATGACAAAATAAATGCATTATTTCAATGCATATTTAAAGGGAGAGGTGCTTTTTTGGTATATATGTACCTTTTATGTACATGGTTGACTTTTCTTAATTTATCAAGAAAAAATGTGTTGGCCAATAATTAAGTGCAATGCCATATATTTTCCCATAATGCTCATGTTTTAACTTTTTGGTTGTGGAGAGCCAATATAATGGCCCAGTGCCACCTGCTGGCCAGTGCGGCATCCTGAGACTGTTGGCTCCAGAGGGAATATCTGTCTCAGTTGGGATCCAACAATTGCTATTGGCCAGTTGTCATGGAGACTTGTGTCGTCACTTCATTCACCTTTCTTTCATTCAATATAACCCAAAGTACCAAACACTTCCCAAACTGCACAAAATGTCTGACTTGTGAGACATCCCCGGAGCACATCCTGCAGTACTAAACAACAAAATATCTACAACAGCAAGTCACCAATATACTAGGAGGTCTGTGTGAGTTGGTTTAAGCTATCAACTGATGGATTAGAAAAAAAAGAAAAGTTTATGAGCTCTTTTTTCCCTGAGGAAGATGCTGGTGTGACTTCAGATAAGGCACAATTTGGATTATAAACACAAGGTAATAAGACCAAATCCAAATAAATTAATAGTGTGTGACGTTTCTCTAACAGCGTTTTTATCATCTTTAGACAAAAATACTGAATGTATGTTGTTACCGAAACATAACACACTATTTATTTGCATATGGTCTTGTGTTTCCAGATAAGGAAGTTGGGGAAAAAATTGTTCAGTGAACTCTTCATCCCTCACTATGGCTCCACCATGGGATGCTGAGCCTATGGGCCAGATAAGGCAGCACAATAGATATATGTCATAACTTGAGTCCACAATTCAGTAAAATAATCCCTTGAATCAATATAAGCCTCCAGGGAAAGTTTCTTTCATCAAAACTATTATAGACTCGTATGATCCTTTTTGACAATAAACAATTTCTACTGTCCTTACTGCAATGGAAAAATTAATGGGAGGGTCTGGCTTTTTAAATTAAAGATATTTTTAAAAGAAACTTTTCTCCCTGGAGGCTTAATGTTCTTATTTTCACAATAGATATGTGTTATAGATAATAGACTAAAGATTTGTAGAATAAACAATTGTATTTATCAATCAGAAGAATTGGGAATAATATTTACACTCAGTTGATACTGAAGAAAAAATTCAATGAGCCCAATATCTTGGTATAGAAAATGGACCAAAGTTGGGGACACCAATGTGGGGACAACAGTTGCACAGTCCACAAAGGTATGTTCTAATCAATTAATGATTATAAGAAAATGTTGGCAAAGTAATTAAGAATCCTATAAATTCCCTAAAGTAGAACAATTTGACAATTGGCATGTTTAATGAAAATATGTGTTTAATAGATATGAAACAAAAATAACTTGGAGGACTTGTTGAAATTGCTTCATTATTTTTTTTCTGATGAAGGCATACTTAGCAAATATAAATTATATATTTTCTTATTACCTTATTTTACACACACACATATATATATATATAAAATTTTCTCCTATAAATTTTATGTTTTCTCAAAAGTATAAATTTAAATAATTTGAATATATATACATATAATTGTTTTTCTGTTACTTCACACACAAAATGATCAAATTATTTATTTAACTATACAATATACTATATATATCTTCTAAATGTCGACTTAAGAACTTGGATTAATTAAAAATATATTTTATAAATATGCGATAGAGATTATAACCCAGGTTCCTGAAGCACAGTGCGCCAACTACTCGGGGATACACGATAACAAAATAAATTATATAGTGTGTATTTCTAAATATATAATTCACCTCAAAAAGTTTTACTTTGATATCAGAAATGGTGGAATAATGGTATAAACTTATTTTAAAATTATATCCTCGATGAAAATATTATATCATCTTAAATGTCATGCATTTTAAATTTGGGCGCTATAAAACAAAACATTCAAAACAAAATATCAATAAATTTGGTCAACAATCTAAATTTTTATTATTTTTTTTGAATGCGAATATAAATAACTTTGAATAAAATGAAATTACTTTAACACATACGAAATAATAGGAATAATCATCTTTCTTTATTTTTATTTACGAAAACACATATATAACAAAACGCGTTATTGTAATTTGGCAATGTTTGCGTGCACGCGGGAAAGACTTTAATTTCCATTTAAAATGTTTCTTTATTGAGATAATGCAGGATATAAAATACACACAATTGCGAAGTTCAAATATATTTTATTCACGAGAACTTTCAGGTGTAACTAAATAGTTTCCTTGAAATATTGGCTGAGGGTGCTGAGTATGGATACAAATAGACTGCCTCGAATTTGTTTAACTAGAATGAGGCAATTATCCTGTGCTACAGGTGCGCCCATCGGTTTTATAAAACAATTAAGCAATTTACTTAATAATAACGGATCTTCGTGGCTTACTTATTGTAATGATCCTGACTCACTAAGGAATGCTATCCCTGGAATATTAAGAACTGCGATAGAGCAATCAATACAAAACGACCTAACAAGAATAACCCAATCAAAGTTATATTCCCACTATAGAGACATATATACAACCTTTACCACCGAAGAATACTTCTTAACTGAACTCCCTTTTCCTATCATCAGATTAATTGCACAATTTAGAACCCTTTCAATTTTTTTCAGAGAACACCATTTGATTTTAATGAGGCGTGAAGACCTGAAATGCACTTTCTGTGGATCAGGAATAACAACGGAGATGTTGCATTACATATTTGACTGTGCTGCTCTGTCTGAGGAAAGACGAAAACTAAATGATAAAACGGGGCAACTTTGTCCTTCATTTCCGGCACTGATTAATGAAATATCAAAGAATAGGTATATAGCGATGGCGATATTTGGATTCCACAAGACTATATCCCGGAAAAAGGCCTCACAGTGTTCTCCCTATCCCTTGTGAACTGGCGAATCCTGTATAGGGCGAGTGGCCCTAAATAAAGGCTTTTTTGTTGTTGTTGTTTGTTGTTTGTAACTAAATAGTTTATCAAACCACTAAACTTTGAATAATAACTGAAATAAATATGATTGTAGTAATGCACAGGCCTCTTTGTAGACTATTTTTATAGAAAAAAAAAATAATAGACTGATAATTATATTATTGATGCTGAAAAATAATAATCGTGTTATATAAATTATATGAAATACTAAAATTAACTACAGATTTGTTATGAAAACCGAGTGCGTTTAAAATAACACGGTATTTAATTTGAAATGTGTTTCTCATAAAGTGTGTGTGTGAGAGAGATATATTAAAAATATACATGATGTATAATATCACAAACCAAGAATGTTTAAATATCTATAGTCATATTAGGAATAAAAATATATACTGACTAAAATATTTTTTAATCTATAAAATTGAAAATTTATCACATCTTCAAAGTTATAGACATATAGAGAGAAATATTGTTGCACCAGGTTGCGGCTTGGCAGACTCTTCAGCCTGGATTCTCTCCTGTGCTGGGTCCTGCATCTTACCAGAGCGTGTTTCAACCATCCTAGAAATTTATAAAAGGGAATAACGAGATAAGTCTTCTTTAAGTAGCCACCAGAATCCTTCCTTTATTTTCTCACATCAAAGAGAGCAGTGAAGTCACAGTGTACCTAAATACAAATGATGATAAATTAATAATCTGTTTTAAATAAATATCATAGAATATTTTATATAAAAATAAATATATATATAATTTAAATTTCAAATATATTAAAACTAATATAAGAAATACGCCATTAATCATGATGTAACACTTCCCCCTCTCCAGAGGTCGTCACGTCCTCGTGATTGACCTCATCAATTCTTTCAAAATAGGGTTTGATTCTTGAGACATGGACAATCAATGGGTCTTGGCCAGGATTATCTTTTGGTTCAATTAAGTAATTTACGTTGGACAGCTTCTTTAATATTCTATATGGGCCAAAATATTTTCTCAGTAGTTTCTCACACTTTCCTATTTTCCTAATTGGTGTCCAAACTGCTACTAATTCTCCTGGTTCGTAGCTTCTTTCCATGTGTTTCTTGTCATAGTTCTTTTTCATTCTTTCTTGAGTCTTTATTGTGTTGTTAATAACTAATTTTCTTGTTCTGTTTATTTTGTCTAAGTGATGTTTTATGTATTCATCATAATCATCTTTGTCAATGTCCACCGAGATATTCCTGTCGTCCAAAAGAGACGTGGGTTCTCTTCCAAACATCAGGAAAAAGGGAGAATATCCTGTGGTTTCCTGAATTGTAGTATTGTAAGCGTGAGTGATGAATGGGAGTATTTCGTCCCAATTTTTCTGATCAGTGTTCACATACATACTGAGCATATTGATCAATGTTCTATTTAACCGCTCTGTCAATCCATTAGTCTGGGGATGATAGCTCGTTGTGAAGCAATGTTTAATCTTGCACGTTTTCATCACCTCTTTCATTAAATTACTGGTAAATTGAGAGCCTCTGTCACTAATAAGATATTGTGGGGCTCCGTGCCGAAGAAAAATATCCTCTACTAGAAATTTAGAAACTTCTTTCACTGTTGCTTCCGAGACTGCTCTTGTTTCTGCATATCTAGTGTAGTAGTCCGACAGCACGATTATCCATTTTTTCCTGTTTTTCGTAGATGGTAGTGGACCAACAAAGTCAATTCCAATTCTTTCGAAAGGAAAGTTGGCTGGGGGGATGGGCTGTAGTAGTCCAGAAGGTAATTGGTTTGAGCCTTTCCTACTTTGGCAAAGGTGACACGTCTTAAAGAATTCTGAGACATCCTTTAGCATGGATGGCCAAAAGTATTTACTCTTTATTCGGTACATGGTTCTGGCGACGCCCAGATGGCCATTCGACATATGATTGTGATATTCTTTCATAATTTCTCTCTTTTTATTCTCTGGAACCACAAGCAACCACGCCCTGCCTTCAGGGTTCGGGTTTTTCTTAAAGAGGCATCCATCTTCTTCTTTAAAGTTTTGCGCAATTGATCGCCTGCTTCCATTAAGGTTTTTCTTAACACTTTCGATAAATTTATCCTCTTCGTCTGTTATTTGATTTAAAAATAGCCTTTCAAAATCCTCATCCCAATCAGTTTCTGGTAAGGGCCCCCTAGATAAGCCATCGGCGTCCAGATGCTTCTTTCCCGATTTATGTATTATATCGAAGTCATATTCTTGAATTTTCAATGCCCATCTTGCCAATCGACCTGTTGGATCCTTCAAGTTTTTGAGCCAGCATAAGGCGTGATGGTCTGTTACTATTTTAAAGTGTCTTCCATAAAGGTAGGGTCGTAATTTTGACATTGACCAGACAACGGCCAGACATTCTTTTTCAGTGGTTGAATAATTTTGCTCCGCTTTACTTAGGGTACGACTCAAATATGAGATCACCTTCTCTTCACCACCGATGTCTTGGACAAGTGTTGCACCTATGCCGATGTTGGACGCATCAGTATGAACATAAGTAGGTGCATTTGGATTGAAGTGACCTAAAATTGGTGGACTTAATAGTGCTGTTTTTAGGGTTTGAAACGCTTCCTCTTGTCTTTCTGTCCAGGTAAATGATACACTTTTTTTATAAGGTTGGTCAAAGGGTCAGCAATTTTTGAAAAGTCTTTGATAAATTTTCTATAATATGAACACATTCCCAAAAAGGATTGTACTTCTTTGACCTTTTTGGGCCGAGGAAAATTTCTGACAGCTTTGATGTTATGTTCCGCGGGTTTTATACCATGTTTGCTCGTTATATAGCCGAGAATCTCCAATTCTTCAAAAGCAAATCGGCATTTTTTGTCGTTTAACTTAAATTAGATTCACGAAAACATCTAAAAACAGCTTCAAGTCTTTTGAGGTGCGTTGGAAAATCCGGGCTATATATGATAACATCATCCAGATAACACAAACAAATTTGCCATCTCAGATTTCCAAGCATATTCTCCATATTTCTCTCAAAGGTAGCAGGCGCGTTACAAAGTCCAAAAGGCATCACGTTGAATTCATATAATCCATGCGCTGTAGTGAAAGCTGTTTTCTCTTTGTCTCTTTCTTCGACTTCAACTTGCCAATATCCAGATCTGAGGTCTATTGCTGAGAAGTGTGTAGATCCTTGGAGAGTATCCATAACTTCGTCTATTCTAGGGATCGGATAGACATCTTTTACTGTGACATTATTCAGTTTTCTGTAGTCCACACAAAATCTGTATTTACCATCTCGCTTCTTGACCAATATTACTGGAAAAGACCAGGGGCTAGAAGATGGCCTAATTATGCCTTCTGTAAGCATCTCGTCAATTTGCTCTTTTATAATATCTCGTTCTTTAGCACTTACCCGGTAAGGCTTGTGTTTAATTGGCTTCGCGTCTTCTGTGTCTATCCGATGTTTTGCCAAATTGGTTCTCCCTAATCTCGATGAAAAAAGATCTCCATACCTTTCTAAAACTTGTTTTAACTCCTTCTGTTCCTTTGGTGAAAGATTTTCGTTTATTTGGAATCTAGGTTCTTCGTTCTTTTCTACCTCTCTTTCTCGACTCACATTTATTTTCGCTGGACTACTTCCAAAAGCCAATGTTTGGTTTTTCAATATTTTTAACAGTCGAGGATACGGATTAGTTATCCAGATGTGTGTTTCCCTATTTATAACATTGATCAAGCTTCTTGCTAGACGAAGTCCATTTGTTTGAAACATTTTGCTGCTCTCTTCGATAATATATTCTCCATCCTCTGTTTCTACCAATGCCTTGATCAATTTCATGGAACATTCCGGTACAATGGAATCCTTGGCACTCTTTATTTTCAACATTTCAAAATTGATTTCGTCATGATTATTCGTCAAATCATATTTTATAGTTTCTTGCTTACAATCTATTTTTGCGTTCATTTTCTTAAGGAAATCTCTCCCAAGAATTAATGTCCGTAAATGCGTTTTCAATATCACAAAGTTGTGTGATAATGTTTCGTCATCAATTTTTATATTTAAAAATATACTTCCTACCATGTCCAATTTTTTTCCATCGGGTCCTGCACAAATTTTTGCGAGTTTACTTATACCATGGCCTGTATCGAGGGCCGTTCTGAGGTCGACCACTGAGAGGTCAGCACCTGTATCAACCAAAGCTTCAAAAGTCCCTATCTTGTCCACATTAATTTTTAATTTGTATTTAGGGTCCAACTTCTTGATTCCGTTTATGGTCGACTTGCTTTGATTGACAGATTCAGGCGCGACGCTTAGTTTAAATCTTCCAACACGGAATATCTATTCCGGGTAGGAATATTTGTCTGTGTGCTATGACATACATCAGCATAAAGCCGAGGTCCTGATTTCTCTGATGTTTCATTCATTTGGCATTTTTCTTCGACCTTCTCTTGGGTATCTGCTGGATCCTCTTCTAGGATTCTTATAAACTTGACCCTACAATAACGGGCCACGTGCCCTGGCTTGTTACATTTAAAGCAGATTGGTCTTCCATCTTCCGTCCTATTTTTGCTCACTTCTTGGCTTTTATTGTAAGTGTTTCTCTGAAGGTTTGGTTTCGGCACAAAGTTAGGATTATAAGGACGTCTAGGGGTAGAGGGCTGGGGAAAGTTGTTTCGATACTGTCTGGGGGTAGGAGGGGAGTCGTTCTTGTAATTATTGGAAACAGGGGCTTGGGGCCTGGAAGTGGTCTGGTAGTTTCGTGCGGCAGTCGGCGGCAAGTACCTCGATTGTTGTTGGGGTCTAGAATAGCGTGGACCGTTATATAGGTTTCTGGATTTCTCCACACGTTCCCGATACTTCTTTTCAAAATAATCCATTTTCTTGCACACGACAAGAAGGTCATCGGTCGTTTTAGGAGGGTTCAGGTAGAGCGCGAATGAGTACTCTTTTTTCAGTCCTCCAATAACATGTTCAATTTTTGTTTCTTCTTCCATTGCGGGGTCAACCTTGTTGCACAACACTAGAATGTCTTCCGCGAACCTGATTGCTGGTTCATTCCAGTGTTGCATTCTGTTGAGCTTCATTCTAAGTTCTTCTTTATTCGCGTCCAAAGAAAAATCCTGAATGAGGCGGATTTTAATATTTTCCCAGCTCGTGAAACTAGCTTTGTGTAAATTCAACCAGGTTTTAGCGCTTCCCGTCATGTTCATGGCGGCATAACGAGAGATAATGTAGTCTGCCCAATGGTACAAGAAGCCAATTTCTTCAAGAGATTCAATCCATGGGCGAGGGTCTTCCGTTCCATCATACTTGGGGATGTCGATGTTGGGATTCAGGACAACTGGGTCGGAACTAGCATCTCTACCAATTGTTGCACCAGGTTGCGGCTTGGCAGACTCTTCAGCCTGGATTCTCTCCTGTGCTGGGTCCTGCATCTTACCAGAGCGTGTTTCAACCATCCTAGAAATTTATAAAAGGGAATAACGAGATAAGTCTTCTTCAAGTAGCCACCAGAATCCTTCCTTTATTTTCTCACATCAAAGAGAGCAGTGAAGTCACAGTGTACCTAAATACAAATGATGATAAATTAATAATCTGTTTTAAATAAATATCATAGAATATTTTATATAAAAATAAATATATATATAATTTAAATTTCAAATATATTAAAACTAATATAAGAAATACGCCATTAATCATGATGTAACAATATGGAAAAGCATAAATAATATATTTTTGCTTTTAAAACATAAATCAATTGTAACTTAACACTAACAATTTTTTAAAAAATTTACTTTTTTCGAAAGTCTTAAAAGCAAAATATGTTTTGGCAAATATCATATTTCTACGCGCGACACACTAATAAAAATAATTTATCATCACCAAAAAATTTTACTTGTCCCTGTCTGTGTTGTTGTTTTGCTCTCATGCCGAGAAAAACAAATCTTTCGTTTTTATATTGATGATCCATAAATATTCGCCCAAAATTGTAGTTTAAAATGAATATTCTTAGAGAAAATATTTAATCAGAATATATTTTATTACAATCAATGGCAGATAATTATGTTGAAAAGTTTGGAAGTCCTACCGATCCATATATTGTAGGCATTTCTTTAACACCAACCGGAACCTTATATTCACCACAAGAAACTTTCAGAAATTCCTTATCAATTTCCGAATTAGGAGGAAAGAAAAAGAACACGTCATTTCAAATTACAAGCGTTACAGTTCAAGGATCTCGTCTAAACGAACCGGGAGAAGAAAGTTGTGACGACTTGGATGAAAGTAACGCAGAAGATTTTAATTCCGAATTAATTGAAACGTCCAAAGCAACAGAATGTGATGCAGATATTTTGTTAGATGACAGTCAGGATCTTTATTCCCATTCACTAAATAGAACCATTGGACGAACTGACAGTGAAAAGTCAAACAGAAGTATTAGTATGGGACCACAACTAAATATAGCAGTAGCACCAACAATCGCGAATAAAGGTGTTAATGTAAGTGCTGGTGTTACAATGGTTACAACCACAACTACAGTAACTTCTCGGGAACCAATGGGAAGTGAACAGTGGCAACATAGGTTTAAAGTGGTTAAAATAGTTAGCAGTGAACCATTTCACAGAGGGAGATGGTTATGTATGGACTTTATTGATCCACCTGCAGTAAATTCGGATATAAAAACAGAAAACGGAGAGACACATGTAAATATAGAAGATAGCACAAAATTAAATCCAGAGTTGACAGAACAGACTGTTACTCATGTCTATGAAATACCAGTCAACAATGTAGCACCGGGTTCACCACCGTCTGTGCCACCAGTCTACGGCATAATCCTGCCGGTCAATGGCAATCAGTCTCCACCCACCCAGAATGTGGGGATCCAGACAAATCAACTGTGTGCTGCTGACAAAAGTGAGCTGACCCAAGGTATCCAGACCATTTCAGCACCTTCCACCTTACTTCATTCTATCACTGAACCTACCCCTCTTTCAGCCCCCATAGATATCCCAACAGAACCAAATCTAGAGCTTCAACAACAGGATGTTGTTATGGACACCTATCCAAAAGAAACAATACCTACAGGAACAACCTCTTCTGTGAACAGTTCCTTACATGAAATGATCCCGGATGCCTTAGGAACCAGGAGTTTAAGTGTGCCAGACGATGGAACAGAAAAGTAAGTTTATTTTATTTACCTTTTTACACCCTACCATTTTATTTTTGTTTATATTTAAAAGTCCTTTTATATTTGTTTTCTAATTTCACATTACTCTAATTTGCTCCATTTCCAAAACACAGTAATATTTTCAAACACCTATTACTGAAAGATGACCACAATTATATTTATCAAGAAACAATTTTCAAAGAGTTTCTTTTGAAAATAATTCTTTGTTTTTCAAAAATGCCTGGCTGCGACATTTACCTAAACATCAGCCAATCACAAAACATTCTACATAGGGGAATGTAGGGTGATCCTAATTATTCTAAATTCCAGACAAAAACTATCTAAAAGGACTTTTAAATTTGTGAACAAAAAGGTGTTGTGTTGTCAATTAGTATTTATTTCTTTGACAGAAAGCGTACAATATAGAAAATTGTTTAAATTATAAGTACACACACACACACACAAGTAACTATTTATTTTAAAGAAATGCAAAGAATTTGGCATTGACATCCTTTTATTTTTCATTATTGTCATTTTAAAAATTAAAATAATGTTTATATCCTCTAAAAATTCATAGTTTTGAATACTTTATAAATAACATATCTATTAACAAGTGATAAGGTACAGTTTAGATTATATATTAGAAACACAAGGTATAATAAGACTAAATCCAAATTAATAGATAGCGTGTGATGTTTCGTTAGCAGTGTGGTTACCATTCAGTATTTTTGTTTGATAACAACGCTGTTATCAAAATGTCACACACTATTTATTAACATGGATTTGGCCTTGTTACCTTGCATCTATTAACAAGTCTTCATGTAGAAACAATGGCTCCACTGATTTAAAATATAAAACTACCTACAGAAGTGGGTACAGTAGAACTACCTCCCTGTAAAGGACACCTAGTTTCATAGCCATAGTGTCCTTTAGTGAGAGGTGTTTTCTTACCTGAGAGTTGCTAAATAGTAAAAATGGTAATTTTGTAAATAAAAACTGCAGAGCCAAAGTGTCCTTTATCGAGAGGTGTTAAATTATATAAGTCACTAATTGATTTAAAGGAATCTGTGTCATCTCTGCACCATTTTGAATAATTATTCTCCTCAATTTCTTATATTCTGAAATTTTCTGTAATACAAATAAATAATAAGCAAAAACAGCTTCTGAGGGTGAGTTTCTTGCTTTATTGTATGTATATTCATCTCAAGCTTTTGAATATCACAAACTGCAGGAGTGTATATACTTCTGTAGGTTTGTGATACTCAAGCTTGAGATGAATATACAATAAAACAAGAAACTCGCCCTCGGAAGCTGTCTTGCTTATTATTTATATTTCTTATATAGGTAAGAGGTCCTTTATAAACTTTAAATCCAAAAGTTGTGTGAAAGACGTTGTGTAGAGAGATGACAACAGCCGTCAGAGACTGGGGATATTTTACACCAAGCTATCTGATGAAATCCTATTTGCAGGTTGGAAGTGGCTGATTGAAATTGAACAAATCACTGTCACATTTTATATTTATATTTTTTTATCAGTCTGCCACTGAGTAGTGCTCCCAGTCTTAATGACAGATGCATTCTACTTCACCCAGTCATGATGGTTGTCAAGTCTCAAGCTCTACAAACTTGATACCCTAATATGATTGAGTGGAGATAAGAAAGAAGAAGACTGTCAAATTTTAAAAGAAACTTATTGTTTTTATACACTTTTTTTTTTACAAATCTGAAGCAAATTTCATCATCTTGCACATTTTTTAGGTTTTGTCTCAGATATATAAAAATTCTATGGACCTTATTGCACTTTATAGCATTTTTTTTTACCTTTGTAAAGAGCTATAGTGGGTTGTTTAAATGAAAGAAAATGTAAAAGGTTGTGATTTTGATTGATTTCAAAATTTTAGGTCTGATTCACTTCTACTTCACCACATGTCTTTGTAAAACCCTATTGAAAGAATTTCCCACTCTCTCTCCATATCTTTCACAAGTGGCCATCTAGATCACGCAGATGAAAAAATATTTGATCGGCAGACAGCCACTTAGCAAAATAAAAAAGGAAGTGTTGTAATCTCAAGCCCCCCCCTCCTCCTCTTCTGAATCACTGGAATTTTCCAGTCACTGGGAGATGTGCAAATAAGGAAACTGGGCCATTATCAGACCTGAGTTTTGTCAACTTTGGGTTTTATTTGCCATTTCTTATTTTTATCCTTATTACAAAGGATAACAAGAATTGAAACACTTGGGACCAAGAATGTTTAGTTTAAATGACCAGGTTGTTATAACACCACTGTTAGAACATAGGAGTGATGATGGTGGTCTAAGTTTCTGTTATTACATTGATTTGGATTATAGATTAGAAATAACAGGTAAAATATGACCAAATATAATTGTCTGATGAGATGATAACAATGTTGTTAACGAAACGTCACACAATATTTATTTATTTAGATTTGGTCTTCTTACCTTTTACAAGGCTCCACTGTATATAAGATTGTTTTTTTTTTGTTTTTTTTTTGTTATTCTGAAAAGTGTGAGCACCTACTCGTTAAAGACTACATAAAGTGCATGTAATAGACGTCATGGTGGGTAGTGGTTTGCAACTGCTTATGTGTTTTTTTTTTTTTTTTTTTTTTTTCCAACTCAAAATATATCATGTCTACCAATTTAGAAAGACTTTGTTCTTATATGGTGCCAGGGCCCTGTTTGGTTACTTGTACTCTCTGGTGGAAATGTCAGGAAAACATTTTTTATAAAACTATCTTCAATGTTCTAGGTTGCAGAATGTAGTGGGAACAACTACCCTGCGATAACTTTCATGTAAAACTGGGCCTTTTTAACATTCTATTACAGGAGGTGATGAATTTATCCACAGTGACACCAAAAGTTGGAAAAGCTTGTGAACTGGAAAGGCCTGCGTGATAAAAAAAAAGTGAAAAGTTCATTTGTCATACAAATACACAATAGTTTTTTTATTCCATTGTATAAATATATATAAGGTAATGGATGTATTCATGGATTAAATTTACAATCTTGGAAGAATTAGAATCTAGGTCCTGTCTTGATGCTCCCATATATTCCAAGAGGTGGTCTTTTGAGGCCTCTTTGGTCGTGCAAATCATAAGTCTCCATGATGTTGCCGTTGGTTGGCTATCCAGGGGGCACCACATGACAGTCAGACTTTGCCCCCCTAATAGGAACTTGTCCAAATAAAGTAAACAGTAGTGGCTTGAGTCATACCAATATCATTGCTGGAATTTAATTCAATGTTTTTATTTGTTTGGTAATTTTTTGCCCCTTTTCTTACAAACTGACAATACCCATGGTTAGATTTCCAACACAGCACTCATTTTCTCTTTATATTTAGAGATTTAGGTAATTATATCTGTTACATTTAAAGAAAAGGATCTATCAATGTGCTGAGCTTTGAGATTTCATCAATAAAAAAAGAGAGAGCTGCACCAATGGAAGCATCATTTTAGGGGGGGGGGGGGGGGGGGGTGGTTTCACAAAAAGAAATTATTCTCAAAAAAGAATTTCAGATTCATGCTAATAAAAATGTTATGTGTAGATGATCTAATAAGAATTAGGGAACATATGTTTTGGGATTAGGACGTATATTCCTAACTATGAGAAAGTGAACTTCTACTTTATGGCCTCTCAAAGAAGTTATAAAAGGAGAATTGCATCAGTTTATTTGTTGGGAACACTCCTCAGTAGCAGGCTGACTTACTTAGATATTAAATATCTGACATGAGCTGCCATGCTTGGTGCACAGACAGTGCTGTATCAAGGGTACAATCTCTTGTATGAATATCAAGGTGACAATATCCTAGAGATACATTTATTTTGATAAATTTCTAATTCATCCCTAGCTTTCATCCCTGAAAGCTAGATATATATATTATAAAGTTTTTAAAAGAAACTTATCCTTGAAAGCACCTGATATTTCCACCTTAAAAGGTACTATCAGCTAGAGCAATAAACTCTGGGTTTTAAAGCAAGTTTGTTGCTTCCTCCTGTTTCATCCAGGTTTGGGACTCCATGATTAGTGGTGAGAGTCTGCCATGACAGCAAACATTTTTTATTTGTCCAACCAGGGCTGCAATTAGAGAATGATAATTTTGCATTTGAAGGTTCAAATTAAAATTTCTTTACAGTAGAACTTCCCGTGACTAACTCTCATATCTCTTAGAGCTGTTTCCCCATTGGAGGTCGGGTTAATTGAGTCAGTTTGGTGGTTGCCCACAGTATCAGATGGAAGGTTCTATTGTACTTGGCTTAGGAAAAGACAACCTAGAAGATTTTAGTTATAGGTATTTTAAAAATGATTTCATTTAGAATAAGGAAGCATGTTAAAGGAGAGAGGAAGAGCTGTAAAGACAGTATGATGACCCAGATCATATCACTGGGAATTGATGATGATTGAATTGAAGATGACACTTGATCTTCACAAACAAGGTTGAGCATTTCAGTTTGTATTTTCCTTGAATCTTCATGATAAGGCACAATTTGGATTATAGATTATAAACACATGGTAATAAGACCAAATCCAAATAAATAAATAGTGTGTGAAGTTTCGGTAACAGCGTTGTTACCATCTTCAGACAAAAATACTGATTTAGAAATTTTATCACAGCATGTTTTAAATAGTTACTGTTATCAAGTGTGTAAACTAGATAGCAGATAAGAAGAAGATAGTTTTATAAGAAAATTCTAAGAATAATATTCTGTTTCTCAGAAAACTATCTTCTTATCTGCTATCTTGTTTACACACTTGATAACAGTAACTATTTAAAACATGCTGTGGTAAAATTTCTCATTCAGTACTTTTGTCTTGAAGATAGTAACAGTTTTGTTACAATCATCAGACAAAAGACAAAATGAGAAAAACAATCACAGCACGTTAGTTCTGTTATCAAGTGTATAAACAAGATAGCAGATACACTGCATTTACAGTAAAAGCAGTCACCAACCTCTACCCACCATGAATATCATGGCCTGTACCATGTGTACTAGGGATAATAATAATTCTTAAAAAGATAGCGGATAAGAAGAAAATTGATTTTATGTCAATGGTCACACACTACTAATTTATTTGGATTTGGTCTAATCACCTTTTATTTCTAATCTATAAATGTCACACACTACAAATTTATTCGGATTTGGTCTTGATAAGGCACAATTTGGATTATAGATTATAAAAACACAAGGTAATAAGACCAGTACTTCATTCAGTACTTTTGTCTGAAGATGGTAACAATGCTGTTACCGAAACGTCACACACTTTTTATTTATTTGGATTTGGTCTTATTACCTTGGATTTGGTCTTATTATCTGCAGTGTTTTATCCTGACTGTGGATGTTGTCACTTGGCCAGCAGCTCCTCCTTACTGTTGGCCCTAGTCCACAACAACATGTGTCAGGTAACCTACCAATTAGTGGGCCAGACAGACAGACAGACTGTAGGTGCCTCCTGTTATCATGGCCTCTTTCCTCCTTTTCTTTATGGCATCACTTTTGAATAGGAATCACCAATTTTGTGTATGTTATCATTTGTGCTTGTCAAATGTGCATTCATATTTTTTAGTTTTAAAAAAATACAAAAAAAAAAAATGTTGAAATTAATTGAAGAACAAACTTTCATTCTCTTGAAAGTAAGTATGATTTTTTTTCAAGACCACATAATATTTATCGATAGATTACATTCTAAAATGTAAACAGATTTGAATATAATGATAAGACACTATTGGGTTATAGATTATAAACACAATATAATAAGACCAAAAATAAATAAATAGTTTTTTACCGAAATGTCTCACACTATTTATTTATTCAAATTTGGTCTTATTACCTTGAGGTTTGAATAAATTTACATATAAAGATATTATGCAGATTGTACACTATAAAAGTTTATATCCCAGGTTTAGATGGTTCCAAGCCAACTCTGTTATGTTTACATGCACTGTTTCCAACTTAGAACCTTTAAGAACTTATTGTAGAGGTCAGCTTTTTGGAGTACTAAACAGTAAAAGTGGTAATTTTGGTAATAACAAACTGTCCTTTGTATTGAAGTATCCATCAGTTAGTGTTCTCTCAGGGGAAGGTTCTCCCCCAGTATATACTGTAAACATTTTATATAGCAAATCCAAAATTGGGCTGAAGTTTTGATTCACTATAGTCATGGTTCACTATATTATATATTAAAAAATTGGGATTATTTTAATTTTGTTTTATGGGGAGATTTGTTTCACAGCAAGGGGTTTTACTGCACTTAAAATCCAAATAAATAACCTAAATGTGACTTCTCTCATTGACAACATGTGTTATGATCAACCTAACTCAACTCCCAAAACTGGAAATTTAATACAGTAGAATTTCTCTGTAATAGGACAACACCTAATTGCAGAGCCAAAGTGTCCATTAGGGAGAGTCGTCCCCTTACTGGAGAGTTGCTAACTAGTAAAAATGGTAATTTTTCAAATTAAAACTGTCCTTCGTAGAGTGTTGTCTTCTAGTGCGAGTGTCCTCTCATGGAGGTTCTACTGTAGTAGAAATGTTGTTACTGCATATAGTGTTTATAAAACTTTTTTTTGAAAGGGTACAATTTGGGTAATTGATGCGAACTACAAGGCAATAAGACCAAATCCAAATAAATTAATTGTTGTGCATGTTTTGGTAACAGCATTGTTGCCCTCATCATACCAAAGAGAATAAATGTATTCTTTTGCTGATGATGGTAACAACACTGTAACCGAAATGTCACACACAATTTATTTGGATTTGATCTTATTTACCTTGTAGTTTTTACTTTTTTGTTTTGTTACTTTTTTAAATATATATTTTTCTCTCATGATATAGATCAATTGGTTGCCGTCTAAAGCTTCCATTGTTTCCTTAGAATTACTCAATTACTTGAATGAAATTAAGCCACTTACATAAACCATATTTTCCATGCCAATGTTTGGATGACTTACCGCCGCCTTTTTAAGAATAAAATGGGAGTGTTTGTGACACTGTAAACTGTCAATTTTCAACAGCCCTACAACCCAGGATCGAATCCTACTCTGGCACTTTTTCTGAATAAAATTGCTTCAATATCTTCTAATTCTTACAAAAGTCTAACCCCACCAGTGAGTGTAAGTAAACCAATGGCACACACTTGTAACTAAAATTGATTTCTACATTTGTAGACATGTGGTGCACTTATAGTGAAAGCAGTCACTAACTTCCCACCATGATGGCCTATACCATGTGTGTACTAGAGATAAATGCGCTGAAAAATAGAATAAAAATGCAAAAGTTGATGCAATTTGTTCTCTTTCATACAAATAATTCCAACCTGAAAATATTTTTTCTTCAGATATTGAGTAAACCAAAAGGATAAATATTATTTTTCCATCCTTTTAATCTATATATTTTAGGTAATGTATAAGAGGATGTCAATGCACCAAATTCATAGCTTTTTTTTTTTGGTTTTCCACATGTAAATGCCATGTTATTATTATTTTTACTCATTTGCAAAGGTAAGTTTTGTGACTCCCCACTTCTCCCATACAGTAAAACCCCGCTATAACGAACCCTGGATATAACGAACCTTCCCTTATAACGAACCCACGCCGATTCCCAATTCCATTCCATTGAAAATACCATCGTTATAACGAACTTTGCGATTTTTAGAATAACGAACTACCCCTATAACGAACCTATTTCGGGTCCCAAAATGATAAAATCTATTAAAAATACTATGCTTATAACGAACTTAGAATTGTAATTAAAAAAAAAAATTTAAAAAACAAAATTTTGAGCATGTTTAAAGCTCGCGGATCGCGATTTCAAAACAATAAATTTAGCGGCATTGTTGGTTTGATTTTTGCACTTTATTTTTCCTGTATGTTGTATAAATTTTTACACATTATACTTTTTATTAATTAGAATATCTTTGCATCCATTAAATTTGAAATATAAAAAATGCAAATGGCTTCCAAAATGAAGAAAACAAAGGCATTTTAAAAACAAAGCATTATTTCTTTAAAAAAAAAAGGCCATTTTCAGAACTTTTCAAAGTGAAACAACACAGGCAAAATGTTAAGAACATATTAAAATAAGAGAATATAACTCTTCTATTATAAAAGATAAAATATAAAGTTATTAAAAATTGTTACAAAGAGGAATCAACTTCAACTTTTGCCGCGATCGCGATCGTACGTTTTAGGGCTAAAAAAAAAAAAAAAAGTCCAAATAAACGGTCCCGTGATGAAACAAAAATTATTTTTATGCCATTAACTATGGTGATTTTAAAGTCAGCAATGTTTTGCATGGCAGGTTAAAAAAAAAAAAAAAACGAAATCTAGACCTAGAAGAATATGGGGAAACATGAAATGGAAGAAAAACACTAACTTTATTTGAATGGTGCAATGCTTGGAAGAATGCTTTGAAACAACAAGGTATTAGAGCCATTTTTTCAAGTAAAAATTGTATTATATAATGTGATAATGATGTTTTAAAATCATTTCATATCTTTGAATATATATTTAATAAAACTTTGCCTAGGATTTGTCTTGATTTTTAACTTAGACATAGAGGTACATGTATGTTAATCATAAGAAGAACCTATTATCTAATGATTTCTATTATTATTCAGTATTAATATAAGGAAATTAGTCAATTAAGGGAATTAAAATAAAGTGACCACTATTAAGAGGCAGCCTCTACTTGTGTGTATGGCTGTTTTTTAATTATACAGTCTAAAATTTTTGAAACATAAAAAAAAATAGCCAAACCGTGGCTATAGTGAACCGTGGCTATAGTGAACCAAAAGCTCTGTCCCATTGGGGTTCACTATAGAGGGGTTTTACTGTATAATGTATGCTATGCAATATATGTACCTCACCATATATAACTTGACTGTATGTATACCTTTGCCAATTTATTCCAAACATTGTTGGACAGACTGACTTAATGTTTGTTATATGTGAATATAAATGGCTGTAAATGTTTTAAGAACATTGGGACCAACTGGACGAATGCTTTTTCTTTTAATTATCAGCTCTCTGTTGTAAATGGAGAAACACAAGTCAGGGAGAGGAGCTTCTTTTATGAGGACGATTGCCCTAAAGCTTGTGCGATTGTCCTCTCATAAAAGAAGTTCTTACCCCCAATTTGTATGTCTTCCTCTATAGCAAATATTGTTGTCTTAGCTCTACGTTGTGTTGGCCTGCCCACCCAATGGCTTCCATGTTTTGGAGACATAGCAACAATTAAATGTTCAATTTTTTCTTTTATTGATGATAAGGTACCATTTTTATATTATAGAGTAGAATCAAAAGGTAACAAGACCCAAATCCAAATTATTGAAATGTTTGAGGTGTTTTGGTAATAACATTGTTATTATCATCAGACAAAGTACTATATGATTTATTACTTTTGTCTGATGATGTGGTAACAATGTTGTTACTGGAATGTTGCAAACCTTTCATTAATTAGGATTTGGTCTTGTTACCTTTTGATTCTTTCTATCATGACTTATGTCTCCTAGCCAAGTTTGTGTAGTGTGCTGTAGATGTTGTAGGTTGTAGAACCAGGAGGGAACTTCCTGTAGATAATTATTGTAAGGTGTTGCATAAAGTCATACTTAACTATCAACACTGAGTCAGCCGCAACTGTTACATTTTTTAACTTTCCTCTTTTTACATCCCAGTTGGGATCTCTCCCCCTAGTTGTCCCGTTGCTTCCCTCTGTAGGGAGGTACTTCACTTGGTGTATAAGGTTGTCCCAAAAGTTCGTGTTTTTCTTAAAACGTTTTTCTTATTACTTGACGAATAATATTTTTATGACAAATACATAATATATAATATATAATACAATTATTTTATACATCATACAAAGACATTATACATAACTGCGAATAATATTGGTATTTCACTTTTTTGCAAGTGTTTACAAACTTCTGGGAAAACCTTGTAGGACACTCTTCACTAATTTCACAGAACAATCAAATAATTATGCTTTGTCAAAGTTTGGTGAAAAATAGTCTATATAGGATTATTTTATGTATTAGCTATGATAAGGCACAATTTGGATTATAGATTAGAAACACAAGGTAATAAAAACAAATCCAAATAAATAAATTTGGATTTGGTCTTATTACAGTGTGATATTAGCTATGGCATAAACACTTATCAGATAATCCTGATGTTTGTATTTGATAGATTTTTTCATCTTGGCCATGGTCATATTAGGAAAATCTGTTGGTTTCACTCAACTTTGTTAAGTTTTTATTCTGTGTACTTTTCAAATAATTATTTATATTTCAATCAGAATCAACTTTGAGTTTGCTGCCTGAAGTGGTAATGCAATTCTCTAACTGGTTTCAATCAATATGATTTAAGAACCACATGAAATATAATTTTGTTTCTAACAGAATTAAAAAAGAAAAAAGCCTAAGGTCTTTGAGTAATGCAGGTGTCCAACGACACATGGCACAAGTAACTGGGAAAGACATTTTTTAGATGCCAATTCTAATTGTATAGGCATTGGTGCCTGCCATTCTTTGTTCTATCACGGCAACTCAGGCATTATACAACTAACCATCGGGTATTTAGGTAGTTTGTTGAACTTTCTAGACTGCCTGGTTGGTTTGACAATGTTAGGAAGCTTGTCACAAGTTGGACAATCACCTGGAGCAGTAGATAAGTACAATAACGTAAGGCAAAGAGTTTCTTGTAAGGTTTTTTATTTAGCCGAGTTTTCCAGCACTTCTGCCCTTCTACAGGGGTAAATATTTTAGAAGAAATGTTCGAAAAAGCTCAGCTAAATAAAAAAATCTTACCAAAAACTCTTCACCTCATGATTTTATACTCAAACTAATTCCTTGTTTTGAAATTGCTTCTGTTTTTATCTTCCTTGACTTCAGGAGATTTGTGAGAGATGGTGTGAGAATACTGATAAGTAGAAGAGCTAACAAGGTCAGATAAGTTTGACCCCTCATATTGAAGCAGTTTAACAATATGGAGTTGCTCCAACAATATCTGTATCCTACACAACTCCACCAAGTGAGTGCAAGTAATCACCTTTTGTTCCCCATCACCTTGTCAACCTGATTCTACCTGTGTGGACGTGTACTTTATCTACAGCAGTCCCACAGCCTGCACCATGTGTCTACTTGGGGTCAGTAAGAACATCAATCTAAACAAGTCTTCTTTCTTATCTCCACTCAATCATATTAGGGTATCAAGCATGTAGAGCTTGAGACTTTTGATGGTGTCTGCTGGGGATGAGTATAGATCATCAATAGATGAGTCAATGATGTGGTTCTGGGGTGCAGGTTGAGAATCCAAACAAGTAAACTAGGTGAAACATCTTGATAGACTGATACCATTGTTGAAATAACACACTCTCTTTACCTTTTTGTGTTGTTGTGACCACTCTATCATCTTAATGTTTCCATCTCTATGCCAATTAGAAGAGGAACAACTTTTTTGATTTTCAGCCAGTGGATAAACCTTATAGAAATAACTCTTTTTTTTTTTTTTGTTTATCCCTGGTACAGGCCATGATAATCATGGTGGATAGAAGGCAACTGATTTTACTGTAAGTGCACCACATGTCTACACATATGAAAAACAGTTCGACTTTGCGCTTACAAATGTGCCAGAGCCTCGTTTGGTTACTTGCACTTGCTGGTGGGGTTGCACTTTTGCAAGAATCGGCGGTCATTGAAGCATTTTTTTTTTAATCAAGAAAAAGTGCCTAATGCAGGAATCGAACCCAGGACATAGCGGTCGAAAACCAATGGTTTAGTCCATCTTTCCACTGACCCCTCAATAACTCTAATTAATTGGGAGACTTGCCGGGAAAACAAAGAACTCTAGTAACAATTATCCATAGTCCCATTTAGCAATTGTGTATTTAAATATTCATTATCATGTAGTACAGTCATCTCTAATGTGAAGGTCACTTCACCCTGTTTCTCTTCATATGTTCTAATTCCACACTCTATACTCTTAGATTTTGATCCTTCCTCTCCCTTCATCATAAAAGTGTATCTCTCCAGTAGGGTCAATAGACAAAAAAAAAAGTTTCTATTATTAAATTTTTATTTTTCAAATAAAATTTTGTACTGTCCTTACTGTGATATATTGGGAAGTCTTTGCTCATCAGTGATACCCCTCCTCCAGTAATTTTAATCAATTTAAGAGAGCTTTTAGAGCTCTAATACAATATTGGGTGATTCTTTTATGTGACATTGAAGGTGTTAGTTAGGGTATTTAAACAAACTACATGGACATAAGCTTCAAGTACAGTAAAATTATATGTCTTCTTCTTTCTTCTCTCCACTCAATCATATTAAGGTATCAAGCTTGTAAAACTTGAGACTTTTATGGTGTCTGCCGGGGAAGAGTAGAGCCAATCATGATGGTAAAATTTATGTTTTTTTTTTTTTTTGCTTATCCCTAGTACACGTGGTACAGGCCATGATAATCATGGTGGGTAGTTAGCGACTGCTTTTTACTGTAAGCGCACCACATGTCTACACATGTGAAAGCAGAAAATATGTAAATGTTTGCAATGCTCTAATTAACAATCTCCCAATGATCCTCTGAGTACATGTCCTGCAAACTTCCACCTAATTACCTCATCAATTATTCTCCAAACCTGCTTTGTTTGCCACCCTATCTGTCCATTCGATATTGAGGATATACCGCACCAAGGAATTTATTTTCTGCTCAAGTTCACTAGGTATTGTCCAAGCTTGACATCCGTACAGGAAAACTGACAAAAAAAAAAGTATTCAAGCATCTTTTTTAATATTTAAATCTTCTCAAAACCTCCTTATTTATCCAAAAAGCACACTCATATTTTTGCGCACATGAAACAAGAAGAGACCTCTCTGATGCACAGATGCAAGCTTTATCTAATCAAGTAGAATCTACATCCACAGATGATTAGCCACCCTGTTGGGTGGAACTGCTCACAGGACGGAGGCTCTCAGAACTTCTCCTTGAGATAATGTCTCAAATTTACATAAACCCTTTTAAACACAAGGTAATAAGACCAAATCCAAATAAATAAATAGTGTGTGACATTTCGGTAACAGTGTTTATAATCTATAATTCAAATTGTGCCTTATCATAAACACTTTTATTTAAATTAGGTTTACAAATACACAACTGTTTGAATTTCTCAGGGAGAAAGGTAAATGAATGAGAAATGAGTGTACCACAAAGAGAATGTAGTATTATCATGATTATCATCACCTGTACCACATGTATTTGGGATAATAAACAACAAAAAAAAAATTGAGTTGTTTTTTCCATCAACTTTTTTTTTCTGAAGGAAAGGTATATAAAGGTAGAGTAATATTCAGATTGCGGCTTTGTGGTTAGGAGAATTGTTTTTTTTTCCTCTCAAGAAAGAGGCTGGGGGGAATGAATGGCAATCCAATATATGTATATGTTGGATCCTGTTATTGATAAATTCAAACTTTATTTATACAAAATAACCCTAAATCTCTCTAAATTCAATTAATGTATTATATAAAATATTTTAATACACCTAATATGAAAATATAATTCTATTAATAATAGTCATTTTACTACATTGTTTTAACTCAAGTCAATTCAATGTACAGTTAAACCTGTTTATAGCGCCCCTTCTAAATAGCGCCGCCTCCCTCTCTATAGCGCCCGATTTTAAATATGTAGTATGATGCGATTTACATTAAAAGTGACCTGTCTATAGCACCCCCCTTCTCTATAACACCCTATTTTGGTGAGTCCCAAGAGAAAGTGCTATAGACAGGTTTAATTGTATATAATTCTTTGTAAATAACTCAAAAGAGCTCTAAAAAATCTGAATAAAGAACTCTATTTGGTTTCGAAAAACTTAATCTGAATCAAGTGTCTAAAGAAAAATCTTGATCAAAATAAATTCAAGTGGTCAATTGCTTCTTTATAGTATCTATTGAACAATCAATCCACAACAAATAACTTGCTCTAGGTGGATGAGGAGGCTTGCTGCCATTAAACACCTGCTGTTGGCAGCTCTAGTGGTCGGCCATTCAACCTTGCTGCTGGGACTGATGTACATTTCTTGTTGAGCCTAGAGTTACAAGTTAACACCCGCTGGCCACTTTTTTTGTAATGAATGAGCTTTGCATCAAATAATCAATAATCCCAAGGTAATAAGACCAAATCCAAATTAATAGTGTGTGACCTCTTGGTAACAGCCTTGTTACCATCTTCAGACAAAAGTGTTTATAATCTATAATCCAAATTGTGCCTTATCAATCAATAATCCCTTTCCTTTTTGAAAAACTCCAAGTATTTCAGTGAATTTCTGCCATTCAAGGATATACCAAAGGAAGTGAGGTGAAGATCTATCATCTTAAGATCTTTTATATTTTAAATTGTTCCAAAAATTGGATTATAAAGGAAATTAAAAAAAAAGGAAACTTGAAAGGTGGCTTCTCCATTTAAAAAATTACAAAAATATTGTAAATTAGTTTCTATTTTTCTTACTTCTCCCTTGATCTTTCAATGCTCTCATGAAATTTGAGCTCCTTCAAATTACAAATACAGTTAGATCTTACCATAGCAACATCACTTGGGGCCAAGATTTTCTGTTGTCCTAGCCATGCTGCTTTCCCAACAATTAGGATTTTAAAACTTGGGGGGCCTTAGAATTTTTCAATGTTATAACCAAAATTTTCTATTTTAAAAGAGGCTGATAAGGTACAATTTGGATTATAGATTAGAACTACAAGATAACAAGACCAAATCCAAATAAATAGTGTGTGACATTTCGGTAACAGCATTGTTACCATAATCTTTTGTCTGATGATGATAACAACTCTGTTATCAAATGGTCATACACTATTTATTTATTTGGATTTGGTCTTACTACCTTGTATTTAAAAGAGGCTGTTATGATGAAGTTCTGTTGTAATTTTATGAAGGTTTTGGTAAATGTTATGTTTTATTATTGCAGAGCTTTTTTGTGCCTAACAGTGTCTAGTTAGTAGTCTAGTAGAGTTGATCACTGTTAGGCCTAGTTCCTTGAGAAGGTAGCCATGAAGAACAGTTGCCCAAACCAAGTGTCTGTTGTTAGAATTGCTGGGTGAGCTGGTCCCAATTGATTGCTGAGTTGTTGCTGAAACACTTCATCTGAATGCCTCAACAACTTCATGAAGGTGTTAGGACTGGGTGAATGTACCTCTGCACTGTTGTTTCAAAGGTCTAGACTACACGGCTTCAGATGTGTTTACTCCAAACATGGTAGAAACAGACACCTTGGGCCCTAACATGGATTCAGTTGATAGTTGCTAGTGCCTACTTTTAATGGTGGGACGTAATTTCACCATTAACCTACTATTGCCAATTATATATATTTTTTAGGTCTAACCCTTCCATAGGCAAGCGCCAGCCACTCTCATATATATAAATATGTAATATTGTTGCAAATGATCCTGTCGACGTATGGATAAACATCTACGTGAGGCGAGTGTTGATGTTCTTCCCACATACAGACAACAAGAAGCAGAGGCAGGGCTAGATGTTAGCACCGAGAGTGATCATGGACAGCCCACGGGACAGAGGTAGAGGCCATGACACAAACTTGGATGCCTATCACCGAGACATGGAGAGAGATACCAAGAGAGACCAGAGAGAGAGAGAAGCGGTCTGGCGATGGCCACACTCTAGAACATACTCCTGCTGACCCCCTGCTAAAACCTGTTGACAGGGGTCGTCTATAAAAAGCCCCTGGAGAGGGCCCCATCTGGGCTGGGTGTTGTCTTTTTCCTCCCCTCTGACCCGAAGCTGACAGCTTTTTGGATTTTTATTTTTGCGTCACCATTTTTAGTTTAAATGCAAATAAGGGTGTACAGGTTATATTAATAAAGATATAGTATATATACAAAATATGGGGTGGTAGCAAATAGGAGCAGTGTACATTTTAATAGAAGGGTATGATCTTATAAAGTATCGGCTCTAACTAATTGGGAGATATGTGAAATATACTAAAAGTGTCATTATTATACAGTTTAAAATATACTGTATTTAGATAATAAAAAGGCATATTTTGGATTGAATAAAATATTTATTTGCCAATATTTTGGTTGGCTGAATGCCAATCTTTGTCAAGGCATTACATTTTGTATAAACAAACTCAGTGCTGAATACTATATATATCAAATATAAGAAAATTACGACATACTTTTATAAAAATAGGGAAAAAACCTTTCATAATAAGTTTTTTTATAACAAAATACCACAAGCTTTTGAGCTCTTGCTTTTCAACGGGCTATTTGAGAACTTAATAAACAAGATAACCTCAATAAAGAGGTAATTTTTTAATGGTTTAAATAGTTCCAATCACTAATTAGGAGATAAAGGAAGAATTAATAAACATGATTTATCAGAGGTTTCTCTATCTTTCTTTTCTTTTTATACTCTGCAATTAATTTATATTTGGGGGGATCTTGTTTTTTTGCCCTATATTTGGGTAATGTTTTCCTCAAAGGTCCTACTATATATACAAATATCAGAGTGTAGATGAAGGGGAGAATCAACAAACATGGCCTCCAAGTATCAATTAAGTGAAGTAGCGGTGCTGATTATGGCATCCATTTTAATCAACCCCAGAGTTGTTAGTTTAAAATAAACTCTCCCCCTTTTATCATAATTACCTACATTGCACTTTGCCAAATTGAGGAAAAATAATTATCCTTTTTTTTTTGTTAATTCTCTCACTATACATCATCATCATGTGGTGGTTATAATGGATTGACCTTCCCTAGAAGGCAAGTTTTCCTCTCTCTACTGGGGAATGTTATCTCGGCCATATTATGGTAGACTTGTTGGGCTCTTCCCAGATGTCAAGTAGAAAACAGAAAGAGAGGACAAATATGAGATTTTTATTTTGTAATTCAAGTAATATAATTAGTCTTAATACAATAGCCATGAATCACAATATTCTATTTCATCCCTCATTTGCTTATTTCTCAACTTTATACTAAGATTGTTTACCTTACTCTTATACAAGGATTTACATAACTGGTTTATTTCTCAATTTGTAATTCTACCTGCCATCATGTTAGTTACAAATTTGTATATATCTTGGTTCTCAATGTACGTCTATATAATTGCACACATCACACCTTGTCTTTACACCTGTTGAAGAACAATGTCGTTCGAAAGCTAACAAAATAAACATGTTCTATAGAAGAAGCTCATTTAGAGTTTATAATCTTACAATATAGTTATGGTAATGTTGATGTCTACATAAAATTGCAGTCTAATATTACAAGGTAATAAGACCAAATCCAAATAAATTATAGTGTGGGACATTTCAGTAACTGTTATTACCATCATCAGACAAAAGAATACAATTTTTTTATTTAAAAAAAAATACTTTTGCTTAATGGTAACAACCCTGCTACTGAAAGTCGCACACTATATATATATATATTTTTGGAATTGGTCTTATTACGTTGTGTAAATAATTCCATTATATATATAGGGTAGAGAGAGAACCTCCATGAGAGGACACTCCCGCTAGAGGACATCTCTCCACAAAGGATAGCTTCTCATCACCAAAATGACCCTTTTTACTATTTAGCAACTCTCCGGTAAGAGGACACCTCTATCTAAAGGACACTTTGGCTCAGCAAATAAGTATCCTTTACAAGCAGGTTCTACTGCACATATACAGTAGAATCTCCTTGTAAAGCATATCTAAATGCAGAACCAAAGTGTCCTCTTACCGGAGAGTTGCTTAATAGTAAAAATGATAATTTTACGAATGAAAACTGTCCTTTGTAGAGAGGTGTCCTCTAGCGTGAGTGTCCGCTCATGGAGTATGTTCTACTGTACATAGTAAAACTTGACTTAAACTGTTGTATGTGACTAGAACCTTGTGATTTCTTATAGTTGGTTACCTTCTATGTGTAAATGGATGTGTGTGTGTGATGGGAACTATCCTCCAGCCTGTAGTGTTCATCTAAGACAGCTCTCCAGTCTGATGATGGTAGAAATACTGTGAATGCCATAAATACAGCTACTTAGAACCTCATTACAACAGCCTCTTCTTTTATAACTAGGTTATAGCTATGTTATTCTATAATCTCACAAGTTTGGACATCAAATTGTTTCAACTATGGTTATAACAACAGCATGATGCTATAATAATTACTTGGCTCCATTGTTATAACAAGTTTCAACTGTGTAAGGGTACGATTTGGATTATTGATTAGAACTAAAGGGTAATAAGACCAAATCCAAATAAATTAATAGTTGGTTATATTTCGGTAACAATGTTGTTACCATCATTAAGATTCAACTGTATTTAAAATTGACCTAGATATCTTCAACTATGGACAAAAAGTAAAAGTTGCTATGCACAGAAGTGTACATGCTAATCCAGAGTGGCACCACCTCAGAGGAGGATAAGCCACCTGAGATAAGATTCTAGTATCCTGACCTACCCAGATTGCTTCCTTCCTGCATGCCTGCCTGCCTCACCTTGCCTGGCCTCAATTCAGAGGGGAACCAACTGTTTCTCACTCATGGCTACTTACAGTTAAATCTCTAGTTTATTATTATAGTATTCCCTCCTTAATACACTTAATCTTACTTTAATTCAACACCTACTTTGATTTGACTATTTTCAAATCACAATAAAGCCATTTTCTTTAATTTTACACACTATAATTCACAACACTGACATTAATTCAACTGAAAATTCTGATCCCCTTGGGGTGTTGTAAGTTAGACTGTTTCTCAGTATTCTTGCTTTGGATTTTTCCAAGAAGCCACCTTGGTGGATCCCTGAGGTACACCTCACTGACAAGGGCAACTTGTACTTTGTTTCTTGATTTATCAAGAAAATCGTTTGGCCAATATTATAAATTCTTCTTGTTCTTTCAAAATTAATAAAAAATTAACAAAACATATCTTTTTATTGTGAATAAGAGAGCTTTCGAGCAACAATGCTCTCTCTTCTACTGGCTTAACAATGCCAGATGGAGAAATATAAACTCTGTTTGTAAATTTGTTTTTACAGACAATTTGTATTATTCCATCTGTTATTGTTAAGCCAGTAGAAGTGCATCGAGAGCTCTCTTATTCACAATAAAAATATATGTTTTGTTAATTTTTTATTTATTTTGAATAATTCAATAAAATTATCACTTGTATCAATATTGGGTAAAAATACCAGGCCTCCAAGAAAAAGTATCTTTTCAAAAACCTTTTTAATCTCTAGCTTTCAGGCACAAATGACCTTCTACGCTTTTCTCTTTAGAAGGATGTTCGTGCCCGAAAGCTAGAGATTAAAAAGGTTTTTGAAAATATACTTTTCCCTGGAGGCCTGGTATTTTTGATACAACTTTTAACAATTTTACTGAATGAATTCTTCTTATTTTTTTTTTTAACTCTCTATTTCACATGGTATTCCCTCTATTAAGCATAAGCTCAGAGGGGTTCGGTGGAAGGATGGTCTAAACCGTTGGTTTTCGACTGTTATGACCCGGGTTCGATTCCCACATTGGGCACTTTTTTTTATGATTAAAAAAAAAAAATGCTCCAATGGTCCCCGATTCCTGCAAAAGTCCAACCCCACCAGTGAGTGCAAGTAACCAAAACAGGGCTCTGGCACATTTGTAAGTGCAAAGACGAACTGCTTTTCACATGTGTAGACATGTGGTGCACTTACAGTAAAAGCAGTCGCCTACTTCTACCCACCATGATTATCATGACCTGTACCATGTGTATTAGGGATAAGAAAAAAAAAAGAGTAAACTTAAGATCGCCACGTAAGCTTTTTATATATTTGTTAGAACCATGTTGTTGTTGATATTATAACCACAGTTTAAATAATTAGGACTTTAGCATTATATACGGGGTGTTATAGCCAAGTGTGTTGTTGTTATTAAAGAGGATGTTATAACAAAGCTTCAATGTGGTTTGACTTTTTCCTTAAGAAAATTACCTCACTATAAGGTAAAAGACCATATCCAAATAAATTAATAGTGTGTGACATTTCAGCAAGAGCGTTGTTACCATCATCAGACTAAATAATAAATGAGAAAAAATATTACAGCTGTTAACACGCTGTTACTGAAACCTCACACACACTATTAATATATTTGGATTTAGTCTTATTATCTTGTAATTCTAATTCATATAATCCAAATTGTTCCTTATCAAAATTACCTCACCATTAAGATCTTACTTTGAAGACATATTCCACTGTATTTGTATATGGTCTTATTATTATTATTTCTAACTTGCTGCAAGTTTTATAAACTTGTCTATATGTATAAAGGAAGTTTCTAAATTGTCTTTACATATATGGATATTTGATGATTTTTTTTCTATTTGA
>CP092866.1:77897939-77996145 GCA_030710605.1 Cordylochernes scorpioides | reverse complement strand
TGGCAAAGACTACCATTTACAAGTGCCACCTTGGTCTTGGGGTGGAAAATGCCAGCCACCAAACCGATCTGCCCACTTTGTGGAAAAAAAATTTGGTGGTCCACCATTGGAAGAGTATTTCCCGCTATGGAAGACACCAATGAAGACATTGTATATATATAGGTAGTATATTTTGAATTGTTATATAATAACGCTTGTTAGTATATAGTTCAAATACATTTATTTTAATTAGTTAAATTAGATTCAGTTTAAGATTATATCCCCCTATTAAAATGTACACAGCCCCATATATGTTATTGTTGCGTTCCCGGTTTGGATAGATGAAAAGGGAGGATACACGATGTGACTTATTAAAGTTTCCTTACTTAAGTATATATATATATAGCAATTTAGGCCAACAACCCCATGTATATAACCCGCAGCAAGACCTTAATGTTGTATAATAGCAGCACAGCTGTCAATGATGCACTATCGACATATGTCTTTACATCATCACATGTAATGCAATTTGTGCAAACAGGATAAATAAAATATAAAAAAAGGGGGGGAAACTCTGTAATTGATTAAGAGTTGAGCTAAAGCAGGGATCGAGCATATAATATTGTCAGAACAATGGTCTAAAGATGGAAACAGCCACGACACTAGTATACAATTTCATCAGACAACCCATGAAATCGTTATTAAATTGGGCAATCTATAAAAGACTCCTTCTGGAGGTTTAGCAACCCACTGAAGACGCTGGGAGCTATTTCATAGAGGAAAATTATAGCAACAGATCTCTATAATTTCTACAGATCAACTGTAAATAGATTCATATTAAGGCATTTTTATAGCCCAAATAACACAAACAATAGTCAAACATACAAATCTGTTTGCATCATGCCGTACCCTCCTAACAGCGTAACAATAGCCCGAGGAATCAGAAAATATGGTATAATGGTAAATATGATGGAATAAGGCACTGAAAGACATAAAAGTACAAACATTACTAAAACCTGACAGATAGATACCCTCAAAGTAGCCCTAATAAAGTCGTAATTTGCAACTGTCGCTGTATCAATATATCACAGCAAAGATATAGTACACAACTCTATTCCAACAGAGTCGGTAGTTCTATATTTAGTACAATTTGTGAAATTAAGGTGTGGGGGGTAGTACCATAAAGCAAAAGGAATGAAATATGTATGAGAGGAAACAAGAAAATTTCTCTAGATATTTTTTTAAATAAATTAAAATTTGGGAACATGTCTATACTGACGAGATATGCTATTTACATAGTAAATTTAGATAGAGGTGACCTGAAGTTACTTTATAGCTCTTTAGGGCCCATGCGAAATCTAGGTTGGTTACTACACAAAAAGGGGGGGGGGGGGCGCTAAGTCATAATGACAAATGGCTTACCTTTTCTCGAAAGTGCCGGCAAAGGTCTGGTCTCCCGACTGAAGACTGTCCTCTCACTGAGCGACTCAGATTCAATCTGCCTTTTGGCAAAGAAACCCTCTTTTATTCTTGTCTCTCTCCGTTTTCATTCACTGGCCGCGCCAAAGTTTCTATTGGCTGGCATTTTCATTCGCCCAAAGAAACACCAATCAAAATGGCCAACGGCTCCAGTATACGATTTCACAGACGCCCCAGGCCTCTCCCATCAAAATAGAACATATAGTATTACCAAAACAAAAAAAATCTAAAGAGAGAAACAGCCACGGCAATAGTGTAAAATTTCATCAGACCCCAGGCCTCCTCCACATGGGCTGTAATATGATCCTCCCTTTTCTCGGGACGGTATATATATCGCCCCCCGTCTTGGCTAAAAATCGACCCAGGCCCCTTTTACCTGGACTGTAATGTGATGCTTCCTTTTTTTCGGAAGGATATTTATAAGGCTTAGTCTTTTAGAAATCTTCCTTCTCCATTTCTTCTGGTCACCTTTACCTAAATTTTTGGTGAGGGGAATATATGTACATATGGAACAACAGCTTCCAGCGCGGATGTCTCTGGATGTCACTGGTGTCTTCTTCACCAGGCATCAGCTTTCGGCATGGAAGTCTGGTGTCATCAATTGTCTAGGTTTCTGGGCAAAAAGGTGGTCTGTAAGTCTATGTGGGAGGGAAGCCATGTATCCAATTGATTTGATTATACATACGCCTTCTGTTGGGGTATGGTTACAAAAACGTGCCCCAACATTATCACCTCAAATATTTTGTATAATATACCGTAATTTTATTAATATAAACTGTAGCATCCTTATATTTATATATACTGTATGTTTGGTCATACATCTCTAGGATAGGTTTATTTTAATCTCCAATGTAAGATGCCATAAATATTCAATATGTTTTTCCCTCATCAACTGTGTGAAATTGTATCCAAACTCAAAATGATGATTTCATAATAAAATTAGCAAAGAGTGAGGTTTGAAAATGTCGATATGTGTCAAAGGTCATGGGCGCCGACCAATTAGAGAGCATCCACATGAGTCCAGGTTGGACCCCTGGGGTTTTGGCAGGTAATGAGTCCATGGGTCAGCTCAGAGATTAGTTATAGCGTGTGTCCATTCTATACCGGTCACTCTCACTCCACTCCTTGCCTCAGTGTTTGGTATCCCATGACCTCCACCTTTGTACCGTGAGCTGTCTCCGACCCACTCAGTGCTAACATCTAGCCCTGACTCCACTTCTTGCTAGCCACGTGTGGGAAGTCCCTCACCACTCTCGCCCCACAACTAGGATTGCACAGTTCACATTCACGCATCTTGGGTTATGATACATATATTACATTTGTCTATTTATATTTATTTTATCCATATACAGGGTCCATTATGAAAGTAATGAGCATAATGTTATTGTGACGCGACGATAGATATCAGCACGGTAAAACCGTGGGAAATGTGGTGGAGGGATATGCCCTTTCAATCCATCCGGTCGTCAGTTGAGTTCGAGCAGTGTAAGGGGAGATACATGCCTCCGCTTAAATTGTGTTTTCAACTTTTGTAACATAGCGCGATGGAGCGTTCGCTTGAACAACGATACATAATAAAGTTTTGCGTGAGGCTTGGAAAAAATGCAACCGAAACATTCCAGATGCTGCAAAAAGCCTTCAAGGACGATTGCATTTCAAGATCACAGTCTGGGAAGTGGCACAAGGCGTTCAAGGAGGGCCGGGAGGAGCTCGTCGACGAACCCCGTTCAGGACGCCCAACAACGGCCAGAACTGACGAGAACGTGGATCGTGTGCTCGAAGTTTTGCGTACCGACCGTCGATTAAGCATCCAGCAAATTGCTGACACATTACACATGTCCACATTTGTGGTACATGGGATAGTGACCGAGGATCTGCAAATGCGTAAGGTCTGTGCGAAGCTTGTGCCGAAAGTGTTGACGCAAGACCAGAAAGAACTTAGAGTTTCGTGCTGTCAAGAATTGTTGGATTTGATTTTAAATGAACCGGACTTTCTGAACTCTGTAGTAACCGGAGACGAATCCTGGATGTTTGAATACGACCCAGAGTCGAAAAGGCAGAGCTGTGCATGGCACACAAAATCATCCCCACGCCCCAAGAAAGCGCGAATGAGCAAGTCGCGCATCAAAACGATGATCATTGTCTTCTTTGACATCCGAGGAATAGTCCATTGTGAGTTTGTACCGCAGGGACAAACTGTAATCTCAGCCTTTTACCTGGAGGTGCTCAGGAGATTGAAACGCCGGATCGCACGCGTGAAGACTGACATTAAAGACAAGGTTAAGTTCCACCATGACAATGCCACCTTCCACACAGCCTTCATCATTACCAACTTCCTGGCCCGGAGCAACACCCCGGTGATCCCTCTCACCCCCCTTACAGTCCCTACTTAGCTCCATGTGATTTCTTTTTGTTTCCTAGACCCAAGAGAGATATGAAAGGAAAACATTGGGAAACCGTGGAAAACATCCAACACCATGTTACAACGTTCCTGAGAAGCATTCCTGTCGAGGAGTTTCAGGGTGCCTTTCAGGCGTGGCAAACGCGTCTCCGCAAGTGTATTGATGCAGGAGGAATGTATTTTGAAGAATATTGAACCTTTGCCCAAATTACGATCAATAAATGTATTTTGCCAGTAAATGCTCATTACTTTCATAATGGACCCTGTATGTCCTTATTTATTCATATGTATATTTATTTATGTTATATTTATTTATGTATATAATAATAAGTCAACAATGTAATAAAAGTAGTTTCAATCTCTCATGGTAAGGCAATTTACACTCAATCTTCCATTATTCTGTGTAGCATTCCACTCTAAGCCAACCTTGAGTGCATCACAATTCACCACATACTGTCAGATCCAACTCCGCCTTTGCCGGTCCCAAGCCCGGATGAAAAAGGAGGAGGGGGAGCAGTAACAAGCTCACTAAAAAACCTGGGCTCAGCTGGCCCGGCTGATAGTACCCTGTAAGGGTTCCTGATCCAGGGATACAGGATGAGCAGCATTTGTACTCCATGTTAGGAGCGGCTGCACATGGCGTCCATTTCTTTTGGAGCTAAGTCGGCCTGCCACTGAGTAGTGCTCCCAGTCTTAATGACAAAGGCAGACGCATTCTACTTCACCTAGTTGGAGATAAGAAAGAAGAAGAAGAGAAAATCCAACTGAATAGTGAACATTCCCCTATAACAAACTTAAACAACTTTTTATTTTATAATATTGTCACGGTAGTGATAACGAGTATAACAAAAGTTTAAGTAAAAATAATTTATTTATAAAATGCAAACTATTGCTAAGAATTTATTTACAAGTAATAATATACAAGAATGGTAAGGGGTGATGACCTTGCAAATATTAATGATGATATACCACAGAATATTTAAAATAATTATTCAGTGATATTGCCCCCCTCCTAGATGAACAGCGTCCCGCTGTAATTATCACTTGAACAGATCAGCTTGGTCCTCAGGGTCATGGTAGGGTTTCATTCTCAGTACATGGACAAGGTCTCTTGTTTGGCGTCTTCTGGTTGGTTGGTCCACAGGTTCAACTTCGAAGGTCACGTCAGAGAGTTTCCGAGTAACCCTGTATGGCCCGAAGTACCTTTTCATCAGTTTTTCTGAGAGTCCCACCTTTCTTATCGGGATGAAAATCCATACCAGGTCACCAACGTTGTAATCCATTGCCTCGTGCTTTGAGTCATATCTGGCCTTGTCCTTCTCTTGGGCTTTCAAGGTTTCTAATCTTGCTAGCTGCCTAGTCTCTTCGACTCGCGAGGCAATTTTCTGACTGTAATCCTCTTGGAGATCTTCATGCGGATTTGGGAAAAGAGTGTCTACAGTTGTTTCGGCTTCGCGTCCATGAATCAGTTTAAAAGGGGTAAAACCTGTTGTATCTTGTTTTGCCGTGTTGTAGGCGAACGTGACGTAGGGCAGGATTACGTCCCAGTCCTTCTGTTCAACACTTACATACATAGCAATCATGTTGGCTAAGGTTTTGTTTAACCTCTCCGTCAGTCCATTCGTCTGGGGATGATACGCTGTAGTGAACCGATGTATCGACGAGCATTGATTGGTGAGTTCCGCAATCAATTTGGATTGGAATACTCGTCCTCGGTCCGTGATGATTTCTCTGGGGGCTCCATGCTTGAGAACAACATCTTCCATTAAGAACTTGGCTGCTTCTTTTGCTTCCCCTGTGGGTAAGGCTTTAGTAACGGCAAATCGAGTAAGATAGTCGGTACAGACTATGATCCATTTATTACCAGTATCAGACTTGGGAAATCTTCCAAGGAGGTCCATTCCAACTCTCTGAAAAGGGGAGGATGCAGGAGGTATGGCCTTAAGTAGTCCGGGTGGCTTTTGAGTTGATTGTTTCTTTCTTTGGCACTCCTTACAATGAGCGACATACTTCCGTATGTCCCGGAGAAGTCCTGGCCAGAAATATTTGTTTTTAACTCTCTCATATGTCTTCGAAAATCCAAGATGACCTGCTGTGGGAGCATCGTGTAAACTTTTCAGTAGTTCTAAGCGTAAGTGCTTGGGAATAACTAAAAGGTGTTGGTTTCCCAGGGGGTCGAAATTCTTTTTGTATAAGGTTCCTTTTAACATTTCATATCCTTTTGATTCGGCACCAAATATTTCTGTTTCATCTATCAATTTATTAATTTTAGGGTCTTTTCTTTGTTCAGCTTCGAAGCACGCTAGAGCAGTTATTGAGGGTATATCATCATCCTCATCATTGTATGCTTCTTCCGATTCAAGTTGGAGAGGATTTCGAGAAAGACAGTCGGCATCTTGGTGTTTGCGTCCACTTTTATAAACAACTGTTACATTGTATTCTTGGAGTTTTAAAGCCCATCTTGCTAGTCTTCCTGTCGGGTCCTTCAGGTTAGATAACCAGCAAAGAGCGTGGTGGTCAGTGACGATGACAAACTCACGACCAAAAAGGTACGGTCGAAATTTGTTGATGGCCCTATTGCGGCCAAGCATTCTCTTTCCGTTGTTGAGTAATTCTTCTCCGCCTTAGATAAAGTTCTTGAAGCATAACCAACTGGTCGCTCTTTCCCATCGTTGATCTGTACGAGGACAGCTCCAATTCCATAACCGCTGGCGTCAGTATGAAGCTCGGTTGGCAGTTGTTCTTCGAAATAGGCAAGAACAGGTTCAGACATCAATGCTTTTTTCAAGGCATCAAAAGCATCCTGTTGGTCATAGTTTCACGTGAATTTATTATCTTTTTTGAGGACTTTGTGTAAAGGAGCAGCTTTCTCAGCAAAATTTTCGATAAATCTACGATAATAGGAACATAGGCCAATGAAGCTTCTCACATCTGTTATAGATTTTGGGGTAGGAAACTTGGCGATAGCTTCAATCTTTTCTGGATCGGGATAAATACCTTTACTATCGACGAGGTGTCCAAACACTCTTATTCTTTTGGTTCCGAAAAGGCACTTTTTTGGGTTGAGGCGTAGCTCGGCTTTGTCGAGACATTGTAGTATGATTTCAAGCCGGTGTAAATGTTCGTTGAACGATTTGGAATACACCACGATGTCGTCTAAATAACAGAGGGCCATCGTCCATTTCAGGCCTTTCAATATCTTGTCCATCATGCGCTCGAATGTTGCAGGGGCATTGCACAGGCCAAAGGGCATAACTAGGAATTCGTAGAGTCCGTCAGGGGTAATAAAGGCAGTTTTTTCTCTATCTGCTTCGTCGACTTCTATTTGCCAATATCCTGAACGAAGGTCCATTGATGAATAAAATTTGGCTCCTTTCAGGGAGTCAAGTGTATCATCGATTCGGGGTAGTGGGTAAACGTCTTTTTTAGTAACTTTGTTTAGTCGTCTGTAATCCACACAGAAACGCCAGTTACCATCCTTCTTCTTCACTAAAATAACCGGCGATGACCATGGACTTTCTGAGTGACGTATAATCCCGGCGTCTAGCATTTTGTCCACTTCCGATTGGATTGCTTGGCGTTCTGTAGGGGAGACTCGATATGGTCTATGCTTAATAGGCTGATGGTTTCCAGTTTCAATTTTATGTTTGGTTACTGAAGTTTGCTTTACAGGTTCATTATTTTTATCAAATATTTTTTCATATCGTTTTAAAATTGGTAAGATTTGAGACTGCTGCTCTTCTGATAAATCATCACTAATTAAATTTTGTAAAAATTTAAAGTCACTCTTATCAGCATGACTGGCATGATTCGCATTTTTCACCTCCTTATTAAATTCAGAACATTCTGAAATAGCCGTCAAGTTATTTTCTTCAACCCTTTGAATTTTTCCTAGGCACATTCCCTTAGGAACTATTTGAGCTGTGGTGCTAGAATTTACGATCCAAAGTTTTCCTTTATTATGGGAAAGCCTGAATAATGCACAGGGAAGTGTTAACCCTTTTCCTATCAATACCTTTTTCGAAGGTTCAAAAAGTACCTGATTTTGCCCATTAAGCTCTTCGCTCATAACATTTATTAGTTTGGTAGATTCGGCTGGGATTACGACGCTTCTGCTAGCCACAACCTTCCCCATGGAAGCAGGTGAATTTAGTACATCTTTGGCCTCTTCCAATCTGATTTCGGCGCGTCCACAATCAATCGCGGCATTTGATGCCTCTAGGAAATCCCATCCGAGGATAATACTTGGGTTACTATTAGGGAGGACGATAAACTCAAGCGGCTGTTCCAATCCATTGATGCTCAAGCTGATTGTGCATCGGCCGATCGATGTAACATTCTTGCCATCAGCAACTTTCAGAGTCATTCCGCTATCCTTGAACATGGTCTTTTTTAATTGTCGTCTTAATCCATCAGAGATAACTGAAAAAGAGGAACCTGAATCGACCAGAGCAGAAAATGCAATGTCATCAATGATGATTTCGACATAATTTTGTTGTAATTTAGCGGCTGTCGACGATGGAGGGTTTTTCACACCCGCGGCTTCCCCCTCGAAAGAAGACGCGACGCTTAGTTTTTTTCTAGATTGTAGCGGCGTGGGGATTGGCTTGTATGGCGGCCTGGGGAAATGGACTGGCGTCTTGGGGATCTTCCTCTGTTTGGATACGGCGATTGTCTGCGGTAGATTTGGCTTCTTATGGCTTGGTGGTTACCAATTTGAGGTTCTTGGGTGCTTGGTGCGTGTCCTTCGGGTCTCTGCATCCATTGTCGTCTTTCTCTACAATATCGCTTAACATGGCCTGGGCGGCCGCAATTAAAACATATTGGGATGTTGTCATGCGTCCTCCATTCATCCGTTCTTCGTTGTGGTGGCGTCTGGTTATATATGGGTGTTTGGGTAGGGTACTGACGTCGTGGAACCTGGCTGAATGTACGTGTTTGGTTGGGGTACGACTGTCGTGGCGGAGGCCTTTGAATAGGCTTCGAAATTGAAGCTACGTTTTTTTCAATCTCTTCTCGGATAATTTCTTTCAGAGAAGATGGTTCAGGGGTAGTTGACTCGGGATTTAGTGCGCGATGAACTTCTTCACGCACGATGCGTCGGATTAAGTCTTCCATTGATTCAGAGTCTGCTGAATCGATGGCGGCAACATTCGGTAGTCTGTCGAATACTACACGTTTATTTACACGTTTTTTATTTGAAGCCTCGATTTTTCGGCACCATTTGATGAACTCATCGATACTTGCAATGTCTAAAATGATGATTGACTGATATATCTCCTCCGATATTCCTTTCGTCAAGTGTGCAACTATTTCATTTTCCATCATAGCCGGATTCACTTCTCTGCACAGATGGAGAACATCTTGAATGTAAGAATCACTGGTCTCCTCCTTCCCCTGAGCTCGAGTTTTGAGGTTCTCTGCGAGTTGATCTTTTTGGGTGACATGATGTCCGAAATTCTGAGAAAACATTTTCACAAAAATATCCCATGAATTAATTTTCTCTTCAACATTTTCATACCATCTGTGCGCTGTTCCTTGGAGGAAAAAATAAACATTTGTGAGGCACATTGAATCATCCCAGCAGTTGTAGCGAGCGACGCGATGGAATTCTTTCAGCCATTTTTCTGGATTCTGGTTGCGTTCTCCAGTAAAAATAGAAGGGTTTCTAAAAGGTTGAAAATGGTACTCACCCATTTTTTTTCTGTGTCTCTTGCTTGATCATAGCGATGTTTTCTTGAGGTTCTAGTCCTTGTAGTCTTCGGCTTCTTCTAACGGCTTGGGCGGCGAGGGAATATTCCAGCTTCTCCACCAGTTGTCACGGTAGTGATAACGAGTATAACAAAAGTTTAAGTAAAAATAATTTATTTATAAAATGCAAACTATTGCTAAGAATTTATTTACAAGTAATAATATACAAGAATGGTAAGGGGTGATGACCTTGCAAATATTAATGATGATATACCACAGAATATTTAAAATAATTATTCAGTGATAATATAAATTGTGAACCAAAAGTTCAGTTTTAATAGAGTTCACAGTAGAGAAGTTTTACTGTACACATTCAGTATTTAAGAAGAGAGATCACAAAAGACAGAGAGAAGAGTTTTTTTCATTTATAAATGGTTGTACAAGCTTTCGGTCAGGACAACCTTCTATGGGTACAACACATCCAATCCAATAAAGTATGTATTGTAACCTGTTGAAGGGCATTTTGCCAGAAAGTTTCTACATCCACTTATAGGTGAAAAAAAATAAACTATTCTCCCTATTTTATTATTTTATTAATGAATAGGGAGATTAACATTGTCTTTATTTAATATTTTGTTTCTAAAATTTTATAATAATTATTTGTATTATATAGTTTTTATTTAAAGATCTATTATATGGATTGCTCCATTTTCTAAACAATAGTATTATATATATTGTAACGTAGAAAATTAGGAAAGACAAACTTCAGGATGACACAGCAATTTATTTAAGGCGCGCAAGCACAAAATTCAACATTTATAAGATAAGCAATGAGGGAAAATATAAACATCAAAATTAATAATCTGTTTATGAAGTATAATAAATACTTTGCTATACATAGCACCTTCCTTATGGCAGCTGTGACCCACAGCTTGCAAATATTGTAGATACTGTCATGGATCTCACGTGCTTCTGCCAAGGATTCTCTTAGTCTTGAAACTTTGTCCCTAGTAGCTTCGCATCTTTTCTCTTGCGGCGTGAAGAGCGGCTTCGGCATAGAATTGTCAATAGGGACATCGTCTTCCTGTAGGGAAGCCTTGTCTTTGACATGGCGGTGGAATCCTGGAGCCAGTATTGGAAAATGTAGATCACAACACCCAAGGCTTCAAGGTCTTCTCGGTGATTCTCAGTGTGTCTTCCCTAATCTACCCAGGATCTCCACTAAATGTAATGTAGTAAAATCAGGAAAGACAAACTTCAGGATGACACAGAAATTTATTTAATGCAAGCACAAAATCAATATTTATAAGATACAAGCAATGAAGGAAAATATAAATATCAAAATTAATAATCTGTATATAAAATATAATAAATACTTTGTTACAATATATATAGATGGAGATTTTGTCGGGAGGATATTGATCTACAAAGACAAAGGTCGCCTTTCCCGTCAAAATAGACGTCAATGCTAAGACGCCATTTATTGTCTGTTACAGCAAACTAGCGGCCTCGGGTCGGTGACAAAAGGCCACAACACCAGCTTCAGAAAACTGTAAAGCATCCACCTAGAGACCATGGTTTCGGGCTAATGGCTCTTGTCAGCCTAGGGCAGACTTTATTCCAAGAGATTCAAAAGGAATCTAATGGAATCTTCACAATCCACCAAGAGGTGTTTAGCTGACAAAGTGACTGGGCCAAATCTATGACTAAAATATAGATGGAAATTTTGCCAGGAGGATATAGATCTACAAAGACAGGTTGCCTCTCCAGTCATAGCTTTGACGTCTATTTTGACGGGAGAGAGGACCTTTGTCTTTCTATATATTATTTTTTATATAAACATATATATATAGGAATGAGACAATTAGGTGAGACAGGATGATTTAAATGTTCTGATTGGTTTTATTAGAAGAGGATATGAAGTGTATGTACAACTTGTGAGGTAGGTTTCACTCCTGTGACTCCTCTGGTGGGGTAACCTGGACAATACCATCACTTTGTAGACACATCTTACATGGATAGTCCCTTTATTTTTTATTCTAATAACAAAAAAGAAAGGGGGTCGGTGGAAGGCTGGTTAAACCGTTTGGTTTTCGACCACTATGACCCGGGTTCGATTCCCGCATTGGGCACTTTTTTTCTGATAAAAAAAAAAAAAAAATGCTCCAATGGCCCCCGATTCTTGCAAAAGTCTAACCCCACCAGCGAGTGCAAGTAATCAAACGGGGCTCTGGCACATTTATAAGTGCAAAGTCGAACTGCTTTTCACATGTGTAGACATGTGGTGCACTTACTGTAAAAGCAGTCGCCTACTTCTACCCACCATGATTATCATGGCTTGTACCATGTGTACTAGGGATAAGCAAAAAAAAAAAAAAAGTATTTATTTCATTAAAAATGGAACAAAATTGTCCTCCATAAACTGCCATCAATATCATGGAAGATACGGGATTGTTCAATAAGTGCAAGTGTCGGTAATTTACATCCATTGGGTCAGGCCTAGTTGATTTTCATCTACAATTCAATTTGAGCTTCAGTAAAATAGAAATTGAAAATAGAGTAAAACTTTGCTATAGAGAACTCTAATGGAACAGAACTCATGGTTCACTATAGCCATGGCATGTCTTAGATATCCGGAAAGGATGGATTAAAAGAAAGGATGGAAAACAATAAATATGCTCTGAAGTGGGATAGAATTGAAAATTCTGCTCTTGTAGAACACAGAAGGGAAACAGGACACAATAATTTCAATTTAAAAAACCCAAGGACTCTAGATTATGAAAAAAATTACTACAAGAGACAATTCAAAGAAGCCTTTTTCATCCAAAAGACATGTACTTCAATTAATAGAATGGAAGAAAGAGGAAATATAAATGATATTTACAGATATGCCTTTAATTATATATAAAAAAAATCCACTTTTAATTCTAGAAAGAATATTTCAAGTTGTCTTAAAAAAATATTTTTCCTTATCTGTTATCTTGTTTAAACACTTGATAACAGTACTATTTAAGAACTTGCTGTGATATTTTTTCTCATTTATTCTTTTGTCTGATGGTGGCAATGCTATTGCCGAAACGTCACACACTATTAAATTATTTGGATCAGGTCTAATTTTCTTCTATTAATATAGATAATCCTTATACAGTAGAATCTCCATGAGAGGACACTCGCACTAGAGGACACCTCTCTATAAAGGACAGTTTTCATTTGCAAAATTACCATTTCTACTATTTAGCAACTCTCCGGTAAGAGGACACCTCTCTGTAAAGGACACTTTGGCTCTGCAATTAGGTGTCCTTTACAGGGAGGTTCTACTGTATATATGTTTGAAAAAAAAAAAAAAAAATTGAGCAATCTCTATATTTTATTTATTTAGAAAAATGCATATTTTGGATAACAATATTTTGAAAACTACTATTTCAAAACATGGCTGAAATGAACCTGGCCAATACCTGGGTGAAACCAGAACAAATCAGTCAGTTTAATATCTATTCATATAAAATAAAATGATTTAAAAGCGCGAATGTTTCTTTTATACATAAAACGAACTTCTACTGTCCTTACTGCGATGAAAAAATATATTGGGAGGGCTTGGCTCATCAGTGGTGAACCCTCCCAGCGGTTTCGCCAATTTATTCCACCAGACTGCTTCTCAGAGCTCTAATATGTGTTAATATCTATTTGTTAAAGAGAAGTGCTCTGATATTTGGGAATAATTTTTGTGTTCTCTCAGAGTGAGTCCCAATTACTAGGAATTATAGGAAAGAAATAAAGGTAGAAGAAGCTACATGGGAAAATGTAACAACCTTGGAGAGTTTCTGGACATCGTCCAAGGTCGCGCACAGCAGGGGCTGGATGGTGTTGGCCTCCATGAGGGTGAGTTCATTGACCTTGGCGGAGGTCCAGGCTCCGTTTACAAACCCCACGGCAGAGCTGCGCAGCTTGGCCATGCGGTTGTCCCAAATGTCTTTCACCAGGGTCTTCACTTCGTCCGCGGCAGGCAGCTGCTGTGCGGAGGTCAGGAGCTGGGTCAGCTCGCAGTAATTCTGGTGGGGCATCTTGGTGAACTCGCTGGTGGAGCACTCCTCCTGTACCACAGCGTTGTTTGTTCGGCCTCGGCAGCCAAAACCTCTTATACACTCACTCCCGTGAGAGATCATCTATAAAATATGGATAAATTGCACAACCTAGTAGCCTCTTATTGAAGGTTGAGTTTTGTTTAGGATGATTTTTTTCGCATTTACCTTTGGTCTCTTTTAACAATAAGCCTTTATATTCAGGTCTTTCATCATGATTCTCTATCCCAAGACTAGGTTAGCAAGGTGAGAACTAAAACCTATAAATACATCTTGTTACAGTAGAACCTCTATGAAAAGACACTTTTGCTAGAGAACATCTCTCTACAATGAACAGTTTTCATCGGCAAAATTACCATTTTTACTAATTATCAACTCTCCAGTAAGTGGACAGTTCTCTGTAAAGGACACTTTGGCTCTGCAACTAGGTGTTGCCCTTTACAGGGAGGTTCCACTGTATAAGAAATTCCTTTAGAGAAAAACAACTTGGTTATAACAATCATTTTATAGCTTTTAACAGGCCATCTCAAGCCATTGAAGATAGAAAATAACAACAAAATCTACCCCACTTGCCCAAAATGTAGTTTGGTGCCTACAGCCCAAGAACACATTTTGGCTTGCATTAGATGCACTAAACAGGACCTTTGGGAGAGGCTGCTGCCTATCATAAAACAGCTCATGGAGCATGAACTCATGGAATTCATAAACACAAGGTAATAAGACCAAATCCAAATAAATAAATAATCCATAAAAATGCAATTATTTGGATTTGGTCTTATTACCTTGTGTTTATAATCTACAATCCAAATTGTGCCTCATCAATCATGGAATTCATGTAATCTTTACACAAGGGGATAAGAAAGAACAACATTTTAAAGTTTTTAGTCTCAAATGTTTTAAATCACAGCTATAACTACAATCCCAAATGATGTTTTTATAAAATGCTTCACAACGGTAATATATATGACCCATAAGTAAATATTCCCACACATGTAAATTTAAGGTTGAAATGAAGAGAATACAAGAATTGACAGAATCACAAAGAGTCTATCACCAAATAAAATAACTACCCAATAGCTAATCAGAATGAAAAAACGGTTGTTGTTGCCCACTTGAAAAGAAGGAAATGGTAAAAGCAGTTGCTTAAAATAGAAGTAACAAAATAATTTTTTAAAAATACAGTTGCACCAGGATGGTCAATGAGGTTTCAGTATTAACACCCTCTGGCACCATTTGTCAAGCATGGATAGGATTAAAATTGGGGAAACATTCAGGTTTCCAAACATGGATTTACTGGAGTCTGTGTAAAGATTTCATGGTCTTTTGCCATCATTAATAGAATGTAAACTAATTAAACCAGCTCTATTAAAATCACCAGAAATTAAATTAATTTAGTTGAAAAACATTACAAGGAACCAAACGAAGTGTTGTAACAACACTCATAGAAAATGGTATCAACTATAAAAAACAGATAAAATCAATTTCTATACCTATTACACACCTTTTCATTTTTGGTTTAAAAAAAGATACAGTGGAACCTCATTATAACAGCAACTTGATTATATAACATCATAATTCTCAAGTTTTAAACTCCTGTTGTTTTACATTCCCATGGTAATATAACAACAAAGAGTACAAACAAAATAGATTCTTGGTCTCAATTGATGTTTTTATAGAGAGGTTCAACTGTATTTATCAAGAGATGTGTAATTGTTACCAGCTTTCACAGAAGTTCAATGAGAAGTATGTAAAAGTGACAACATACATATAAAATAAAAGGATTTAAAAGCGTGAATGTTTCTTTTATACATAAAACGAATTTGCATATTAGAGAAGAAGGTAACAAGACCAAATATAAGTAGTCTATAAATTGCACAATTGCATTCTTATCATCATCATTATCAATAGAAGGGGGTAGGTGGAAGAATGGTCTAAACTGTTGGTTTTTGACCGTTATGACCCGGGTTTGATTCCCCCATTGGACACATTTTTCTGATTAAAAAAAAAAAATGCTCCAATGGCCCCCGATTCTTGAAAAAGTCCAACTCCACCAGCGAGTGCAAGTAATCAAACGGGGCTCTGGCATATTGGTAAGTGCAAAGTCAAACTGCTTTTCACATGTGTAGACATGTGATGCAATTACAGTAAAAGCAGTCGCCTACTTCTACCCACCATGATTATCATGGATAGAAGTACTGAATCAGTAGCACTCTAGTATGAGGATGGTAGCAATGCTGATTGAAAAACATTGATATAAATATTTGGAGGCAAAGTTCCCTTGTAATTCATAGAGAAAGAACACATCAATGAGGATAGTAGCAATAATATATACCAAAACATTGATATAAATTTCTTATTTGGAGGCAAAGTTCCCTTGTAATTCATAGAGAAAGAACACATCAATCATTCAGTAAAATAATTTCTTGTATCAATATTAAGTTGAAAACACCAGGCCTCCAGGGATAAGAGTTTCTTTAAAGATTTTTAAATTTTTATACAAATCTCTAGCTTCCAGGCACGAGAGTCCTTCTACAGGAGAAAGTGTGATCATGCTATCTACTGTAGAAGGGCTCTCGTGCCTGGAAGCTAGAGATTTGTATATAAATTTTAAAATCTTTTGAGAAACTTATCCCTGGAGGCCTGTTGTTTTCAACTTAACATCAATCATTCCCAGTGAGAACAAAGGAAGGAAGCAGACCTGTTTCTTTGCTGCGAGCACCTCTAAGTTGAGCCAGTCAGGGGCCACAATGGTGCATTTCTGAGTTTGTCGCAGAGTGAGGGCCACCCAGAGTGGCACAGTGGTTGGCAGACTTGGCACGAAAGGGCCGATCTCCCCGGAGATGAGATAGAGCTTACTGAGGGAGAAGTTGGGGATGATAGTCACCATCTCTTCCTCCGCTCGGAACTCCACCTCAGACATGTCCATCTTCCCTGGGTAAACACAGCGGTCAATTGATATTATAGAACAATCACTGAGTGAGCATCTTTGTAACATTGGGTGGGTGCTTTATATGGAAGAATGGTCTATAGTCAGTTTTTATTATTTTACTAGCATTGAGTTTAGAACTACAAGGTAATAAGACAAAATCTCCAAATAAATATATATTAAATTATATACTTGTATTTTTGGCCTTATTAACTTGTGGTTCTAATCTATAATCCAAATTGTGCCTTATCATAGCATTGAGTTTGTTTGAAACACACTGAGTGCTACATTAGGCATATTGGCAGTCAATGGTCAGTTTTTATATTTGCAAGATCACAGAATAGATATGATTGAACAACTGTGGCTACATATCTCTCTTTACAAATCTCTTTTTAATGGTATAGATAAATATGTCCCTATGTTATCTCTGATAGAAATAAATCTGTATAAGAGAGCCTGGTCATCAAGTGCAGGTTTCCCCCATCAGACAAGTAAGTTCTACACCATTGCTACAAGTTTGTTGGCTGTTTAGTTAGGAGATATTGTGAGATTGAACAAAAACCTCACCAGCAAGTGTGCCAACAGAGAATATCAGGGTGAACAAAATACATTTTAAAATGTGAGCAATCAAGAAATGCTCTTTTTATTTTTTATATTAACACCCCCGACCTTTTTTTTAATTTATATTTTTCCTTTTTTTACATGTTGAGCGTATTTATGAAAATTTTTGGCCTTAAAAACCCATTTCTTGATTTCTTAGGAAGGCCTCAAGGACGAACTTTTTGATCATAGAAGTACAGTCTGCACCACGCTTGACACAGCCCAAAACGTGTATGTAGTCAGTTTATGTTAATTTATCAAGAAATCGGGTTGGCCAAATATTATGGAACAAACTTAAATGTTTAATGTATATTTGTTCCACTAGATGATGCTTTGCCATCTAAAATACTCATGTGGCGGTCAGGAATTTTACATTTTGAAATTTACAAATTATAAGGTAACATGAAATGCATAAAAAACAATCAATTTGACATCTCTCTTTCATTTTGTGATAGTATGAAATGGGTTAGGGGAATCCAGAAGGCTAAAAATATAGTTGGCTATAAACAACTAGCTTTGTCTGTGTGAGTTGGTTTAAGTAATCAACTGATGGATAAAAAAAAAAAACGACTAGAGTCTGCAAGTTTGCTAAATAGGGTTATTTTTTAGAAATGTCAAACACAAGGTAATAAGACCAAATCCAAATAAATAAATAGATTTGGTCTTATTACCTTGTGTTTATAATATACAAGCCGAATGACCCGGGCAACGCCCGGGGTTTACCCGATTAAATGCTTTTATTCAAATACTATTCGTTACAATTATAAATTGGCGCCGTAGATGTCACTCTTGTGAAACGTCCCGCCCCAAACCATCGGCCGGGAATCGAACCCGGGGCGCCCGCGTGGCAGGCGAGCATTCTACCACTGAACCAAAGGCAAACGGTGACAGAAGTGTCTCGCGCATTGGCGGCACCAAATGATGGGGGGGGCAAAGGTGGCGTGATCGTAGCCGACCAATAGGAGGGCGCCGGCAAACCGTGACAGAGGCCATGACGCTCGTAACTGTATATAGAATAATCCAAATTGTGCCTTATCATTTAGAAATGTCAAAGTATGCAAATTCAGACCCATCGGTAGAACAGGCTAATGTTTTAGTGTATTATTTTAAATGATTAGGTACAATTTAGTTTGTAGATTATAAACACAAGGTAATAAGACCACATCTAAATAAATAAATAGTATGTAATGTTTCAGTAACAGCGAATGCATTGTCTGATGATGGTAACAATGTTATTACCAAAATGTCACACACTATTTGCCTGGATAAAAAAGTTTGGTACAGTAAGTTTAGGGGGTAGGTGGGTTCGATTCCAGCATTGGGCACTTTTTTTATGTTAAAAAAAAAAAAAATGCTCCAATGGCCCCCGATTTTTGCAAAAGTCCAACTGCTTTTCATATGTGTAGACATGTGGTGCACTTACTGTAAAAGCAGTCGCCTACCTCTACCCACCATGAATATCATGGCTTGTACCACGTGTACTAGGAATAAGCAAAAAAAAAAAAAAAACAGTAAATCCTCGCTATAGCAAACCTCAATGGAACTGGATATCTGCTTAACTTTTATTATAAAATGGAATTTATGGCTACAATAAAATAAGACATAATGTAAATAAATTAATAGTGTGTGACATTTCGGCAACAGCATTGTTACCATCATCAGACAAAAGAATAAATAAATTGATAAATCTAAATAAATTTATTCTTTTGTCTTATGATGGTAACAACGCTGTTACCGAGACCTCACACACTATTAATTTATTTGGATTAGGTCTTTACTTCCAAGTTCCAAAATAACTTTATTAGGTACCGCTCAAAAAAGAGCAACCTAGCTATGTTATTTACAATGAATAATACAGGTTCTTCACAAAAAAAAAATGCGGGATACAATCCCGGTTCATGACTGTCGGAAACCGATGGTTTAAACTGCTGGTCACCGACAATTTTTTTTTATATAGTCTTATATTATTGTAGCTATAATCTACAATCCAAATTGTGCTTTATCAAAATGGGGTTTATTTTAGGTTATGGGATGGTTTTCTATAGATCGTTTTATCAGGTTTTCACTGTATTTTTGTTTAGATATACTCCAAATTCTTCAGCCACTGGGAGACACAAGCTAATGCTCTAGTATTGAAAAAACATTGAAACAAATGCAAAGTCAAATTTTGAGGAAAAATTCACAGGTTTCTCTCTCAAGTGTATTTGGTGTAGAACTAATTCTTAGTTAACAATTATTGTTTAGTGACTAACATGGGATTTATCTGGGAAATCTGTGTTAAGCTAGACATTGTGAAATGTAATATGAAATTATGGTGGAATTCCACAAATATCTATTGGATGGCACTCTTTGCTCTAGGAAGAAATGTTAAAATGTGCTGGACAAATGCTCTTTTCTGTTCTTAATTTAATTTTATCTTTAAAAACATTTGACCAAATGAATATCATCAGTGTGGTGGTATAAACTGTGGATTCTGTCACCCGGGATCAAACCCTGCATTGGGCGTCTTTTTCTGAAGAAAATATTATTTCAATGGCCCCTTGTATAAGTCCAACTCACCAGTGAGTGAAAATAATCCTAATGGGGTTCTGGCACACTTGTGAGTGCAAAAGTTGAACGGCTTTCTATATGTGTGGACATGTGATGCAGTTACATTAAAAACAGTTGATAACTATCTACCATGATTATCATGACCTGTACCATGTGTACTTTGGATAAGTATAAAATATATATATACAGTTAAACCTGTCTATAGCACTCCCTCTAAATAGTGCCTCTCTATAGAGCCTGATTTTAAATACGTAGTACGATGCAATTTACATAAAAAGTGACCTGTCTATAGCACCCCCTCTCTATAGCACCCTATTTTGGTGAGTCCCAAGAGGGGGCACTATAGACAGGTTAAACTGTATATATCTCTATATATATAAAAGTAAAACAGGAAGTAGGTAAACAGCGTGGTAAGTTTCTTTATTGGGAACTACGAGCTTTCGGACATCAGCTGCCCTTCATCAGGTACAATCTATCGAGCGTGGCTATATTATATATAAAAGTCAATTCCTGTCTGTCTGTCTGTTTCGCGATAAACTCAAAAACTACTGAACCAATTGGTTCCAAATTTTGTATGTCGCTTTTTATAAACCTGAGGAAAATTTTTGGCTACATTTTGCTTATTATTTTTGGCTATTTCTTTTTTTAATTTGAAGAACTATTTTTTTACGCGGACTAATCCGGAATAATACCTAAATATGGCCATTTTTTTTAAAGCATCGGTGGCTTAGTGGTAGAATGCTCGCCTGCCACGCGGGAGGCCCGGGTTCGATTCCCGGCCGATGCATTTTTTTTTTACAATTTTTAAAACTAATTTATAAAAAATATAATATAAATATATACTATTATATCAACTATATCAATTAATAATACTTATAAATGACTGCGGCGTATAATTATAAAGCTATACAACCAGTTTAACCGCATAAGTTGAAGAACTATTTTTTTTCGCGGAGTAATCCGGAATGGAATGAATACCCAAATATGGCCATTTTGTATACGCATCGGTGGCTCAGTGGTAGAATGCTCGCCTGCCACGCGGGCGGCCCGGGTTCAATTCCCAGCCGATGCATTTTTTTTTAACAATTTTTAAAACTCATTTATATTATATCTTCTATATATATAAAAATGAATGTTTGTATGTTTGTTTGTTGGTTTGTATGTCCGGTATACAAATTCGCAGTAGTTCACTAATTCAAACCAAAATTTCCATACATAGGTAAAAAAATACGAGGAAAACGATAGGCTATTTTAAATTATATATAAATTAAATATTAAAACTATATATTCAAATTATTCTACTTAGCTCACAAACAGCGCCCTCTATCAAGGTTATAAATACGTTTAAAATCGAAATCTTGTCAAAATTTTATTAATAATAGTGTGTGTTCGCTTAATAATTAGAATACTTGATCTAAATCGAAATATTTATAGACGCTCGCTCGATTTGAAGATTTATATCGTAACTAATCTGACTGTAAAGTTTGGAGCGGGACGTTTCACAAGAGTGACATCCACGGCGCCAATTTATAATTGTAACGAATAGTGTTTGAATAAAACATTTAATCGGGTAAACCAGGGCGTTGCCCGGGTCATTCGTCTAGTGTTACATAAAAATGTTATTTTATTTTAAAATTATAATTTCCATATCAAATACTATGTAATGTCGACCGCCAGATGTCGCAACTTTCTTTTTATAAACCTATTGTTGTTGTTTCTCGTTGGCTGGCTCAAATCTTTTTGTAAATATGTAAATACGCCTTTTATTTTCTTTATCTACTCGCCTTAAGTCAGGTAGTACTTTCTCAAATGATGTATTTTATATTCTTCATTAGCGCAATTAAAGCTAATTCTGATCTAAACTATTTATTATTATTATTACCATATGACTGAAAAACAATATCATAATAATATTCATGTGTACTCAAAAGAACCAGCAATTAATCTCTCAACAAAATATTATTATTATTATTTATTTATTTTTTTTGCTTATCCCTAGTACACGTGGTACAGGCCATTATAATCATGGTGGGTAGTTAGCGACTGCTTTTTACTGTAAGCGCACCACATGTCTACACATGTGAAAGCAGTTCGACTTTGCACTTACAAATGTGCCAGAGCCCCGTTTGGTTACTTGCACTCGCTGGTGGGGTTGGACTTTTGCAAGAATCGGGAGGCCATTGGAGCATTTTTTTTTTAAAACAGAAAAAAAGTGTCCAATGCGGGGATCGAACCCGGGTCGTAGTGGTCGTAAACCAAACGGTTTCACCAGCCTTCCACCGACCCCCCACACAAAATATTATACTAAATATATTGTGAGAGGATGGTACCCAAAGAGGCATTTCTTCCTTTAAATAAGCATAAAAACAAATCATGGTACAGAGGTTGGCTTTTGTCTGAATTTTCCAAAAATGGTGGGTCATTCTTTGAGCACCACCTTCAAGTTTTCTTACTGGAATGACAAAATAAGTGCATTATTTCAATGCATATTTAAAGGGAGAGGTGCTTTTTTGGTATATATGTACCTTTTATGTACATGGTTGACTTTTCTTAATTTATCAAGAAAAAATGTATTGGCCAATAATTTGGTGCAATGCCATATATTTTCCCATAATGCTCATGTTTTAACTTTTTGGTTGTGGAGATCCAATATAATGGCCTAGTGCCACCTGCTGGCCAGTGCGGCAGGCTGAGACTGTTGGCTCCAGAGGGAATATCTGTCTCAGTTGGGATCCAACAATCCACTTTGCTATTGGTCAGCTGTCATGGAGACTTGTGTCGTCACTTCACTCACCTTTCTTTCATTCAATATAACCCAAAGTACCAAACACTTCCCAAACTGCACAAAATGTCTGGCTTGTGAGACATCCCCGGAGCACATCCTGCAGTACTAAACAACAGGATATCTACAACAGCAAGTCACCAATATACTAGGAGGTCTGTGTGAGTTGGTTTAAGCTATCAACTGATGGATTAGAAAAAAAGAAAAGTTGATGAGATCTTTTTCCCTGAGGAAGATGCCGGTGTGACTTCAGATAAGGCACAATTTGGATTATAAACACAAGGTAATAAGACCAAATCCAAATAAATTAATAGTGGGTGACATTTCTCTAACAGCGTTGTTACCATCTTTAGACAAAAATACTGAATGTACTTGTTACCGAAACATAACATACTATTTATTTGCATCTGGTCTTGTGTTTCCAGATAAGGAAGTTGGGAAAAAATTGTTCAGTGAACTCTTTACCCCTCACTATGGCTCCACCATGGGATGCTGAGCCTATGGGCCAGATAAGGCAGCACAATATATATATGTCATAACTTGAGTCCACAATTCAGTAAAATAATTCTTGAATCAATATTAAAACATTAAGCCTCCAGAGGGAAAGTTTCTTTCATCAAAATTTGAAACTATTATAAACTCGAATGGTCCTTTTTGACAATAAACAATTTCTACTGTCCTTACTGCAATGGAAAAATTAATGGGAGGGTCTGGCTTTTTAAATTGAAGATATTTTTAAAAGAAACTTTTCTCCCTGGAGGCTTAATGTTCTTATTTTCACAATAGATATGTGTCATAGATAATAGACTAAAGATTTGTAGAACAATTGTATTTATCAATCAGAAGAATTGGGAATAATATTTACACTCAGTTGATACTGAAGGAAAAATTCAATGAGCCCAATATCTTGGTATAGAGAATGGACTAAAGTCGGGGACACCAATGTGGGGACAACAGTTGCACAGTGCACAAAGGTATGTTCTAATCAATTAATGATTATAAGAAAATGTTGGCAAAGTAATTAAGAATCCTATAAATCCCCTAAAGTAGAACAATTTGACAATTGGCATGTTTAATGAAAATATGTGTTTAATAGATATGTGAAACAAAAATAACTTGGAGGACTTGTTGAAATTGCTTCATTATTTTTTTTCTGATGATGGCATACTTAGCAAAAATAAATTATATATTTTCTTATTACCTTATTTTACACACACACACATATATATATATAAATTTTCTCCTATAAATTTTATGTTTCTCAAAAGTATAAATTTAAATAATTTGAATATATATACATATAATTGTTTTTCTGTTACTTCACACACAAAATGATAAAATTATATATTTAACTATACAATATACTATATATATCTTCTAAATGTCGACTTAAGAACTTGGGTTAATTAAAAATATATTTTATAAATATGCGATAGAGATTATAACCCAGGTTCCTGAAGCACAGAGCGCCAACTACTCGGGGATACACGATAACAAAATAAATTATATAGTGTGTATTTCTAAATATATAATTCACCTCAAAAAGTTTTACTTTGATATCAGAAATGGTGGAATAATGGTATAAACTTATTTTAAAATTATATCCTCGATGAAAATATTATATCATCTTAAATGTCATGCATTTTAAATTTGGGCGCTATAAAACAAAACATTCAAAACAAAATATCAATAAATTTGGTCAACAATCTAAATTTTTATTTTTTTTGAATGCGAATATAAATAACTTTGAATAAAATGAAATTACTTTAACACATACGAAATAATAGGAATAATCATCTTTCTTTATTTTTATTTACGAAAACACATATATAACAAAACACGTTATTGCAATTTGGCAATGTTTGCGTGCACGCGGGAAAGACTTTAATTTCCATTTAAAATGTTTCTTTATTGAGATAATGCAGGATATAAAATGCACACAATTGCGAAGTTCAAATATATTTTATTCACGAGAACTTTCAGGTGTAACTAAATAGTTAATCAAACCACTAAACTTTGAATAATAACTGAAATAAATATAATTGTAGTAATGCACAGGCCTCTTTGTAGACTATTTTTATAGAAAAAATTAATAGACTGATAATTATATTATTGATGCTGAAAAATAATAATCGTGTTATATAAATTATATGAAATACTAAAATTAACTACAGATTTGTTATGAAAACAAAGTGCGTTTAAAATAACACGGTATTTAATTTGAAATGTGTTTTTCATAAAGTGTGTGTGTGAGAGAGATATATTAAAAATATACATGATGTATAATATCACAAACCAAGAATGTTTGAATATCTATAGTCATTAGGAATAAAAATATATACTGACTAAAATATTTTTTAATCTATAAAATTGAAAATTTATCACATCTTCAAAGTTATAGACATATAGAGAGAGAGAGAGAGAAATATGGAAAAGCATAAATAATATATTTTTGCTTTTAAAACATCAATCAATTGTAACTTAACACTAACAATTTTTTTAAAAATTTACTTTTTTCGAAAGTCTTAAAAGCAAAATATGTTTTGGCAAATATCATATTTCTACGCGCGACACACTAATAAAAATAATTTATCATCACCAAAAAATTTTACTTGTCCCTGTCTGTGTTGTTGTTTTGCTCTCATGCCGAGAAAAACAAATCTTTCGTTTTTATATTGATGATCCATAAATATTCGCCCAAAATTGTAGTTTAAAATGAATATTCTTAGAGAAAATATTTAATCAGAATATATTTTATTACAATCAATGGCAGATAATTATGTTGAAAAGTTTGGAAGTCCTACCGATCCATATATTGTAGGCATTTCTTTAACACCAACCGGAACCTTATATTCACCACAAGAAACTTTCAGAAATTCCTTATCAATTTCCGAATTAGGAGGAAAGAAAAAGAACACGTCATTTCAAATTACAAGCGTTACAGTTCAAGGATCTCGTCTAAACGAACCGGGAGAAGAAAGTTGTGACGACTTGGATGAAAGTAACGCAGAAGATTTTAATTCCGAATTAATTGAAACGTCCAAAGCAACAGAATGTGATGCAGATATTTTGTTAGATGACAGTCAGGATCTTTATTCCCATTCACTAAATAGAACCATTGGACGAACTGACAGTGAAAAGTCAAACAGAAGTATTAGTATGGGACCACAACTAAATATAGCAGTAGCACCAACAATCGCAAATAAAGGTGTTAATGTAAGTGCTGGTGTTACAATGGTTACAACCACAACTACAGTAACTTCTCGGGAACCAATGGGAAGTGAACAGTGGCAACATAGGTTTAAAGTGGTTAAAATAGTTAGCAGTGAACCATTTCACAGAGGGAGATGGTTATGTATGGACTTTATTGATCCACCTGCAGTAAATTCGGATATAAAAACAGAAAACGGAGAGACACATGTAAATATAGAAGATAGCACAAAATTAAATCCAGAGTTGACAGAACAGACTGTTACTCATGTCTATGAAATACCAGTCAACAATGTAGCACCGGGTTCACCACCGTCTGTGCCACCAGTCTACGGCATAATCCTGCCGGTCAATGGCAATCAGTCTCCACCCACCCAGAATGTGGGGATCCAGACAAATCAACTGTGTGCTGCTGACAAAAGTGAGCTGACCCAAGGTATCCAGACCATTTCAGCACCTTCCACCTTACTTCATTCTATCACTGAACCTACCCCTCTTTCAGCCCCCATAGATATCCCAACAGAACCAAATCTAGAGCTTCAACAACAGGATGTTGTTATGGACACCTATCCAAAAGAAACAATACCTACAGGAACAACCTCTTCTGTGAACAGTTCCTTACATGAAATGATCCCGGATGCCTTAGGAACCAGGAGTTTAAGTGTGCCAGACGATGGAACAGAAAAGTAAGTTTATTTTATTTACCTTTTTACACCCTACCATTTTATTTTTGTTTATATTTAAAAGTCCTCTTTTATATTTGTTTTCTAATTTCACATTACTCTAATTTGCTCCATTTCCAAAACACAGTAATATTGTCAAACACCTATTACTGAAAGATGTCTACAATTATATTTATCAAGAAACAATTTTCAAAGAGTTTCTTTTGAAAATAATTCTTTGTTTTTCAAAGATGCCTGGCTGCGACATTATCCAATCACAAAACATTCAACATAGGGGAATGTAGGGTGATCCTAATTATTATAAATTCCAGACAAAAACTATCTAAAAGGACTTTTAAATTTGTGAACATAAAGGTGTTGTGTTGTCAATCAGTATTTATTTCTTTGACAGAAAGCGTACAATATAGAAAATTGTTTAAATTATAAGTACACACACAAGTAACTATTTTAAAGAAATGCAAAGAATTTGGCATTGACATCCTTTTATTTTTCATTATTGTCATTTTTAAAATTAAAATAATGTTTATATCCTCTAAAAATTCATAGTTTTGAAAAGTTTATAAATAACATCTCTATTAACAAGTGATAAGGTACAGTTTAGATTATATATTAGAAACACAAGGTATAATAAGACTAAATCTAAATTAATAGATAGCGTGTGATGTTTCGTTAGCAGTGTGGTTACCATTCAGTATTTTTGTTTGATAACAACGCTGTTATCGAAATGTCACACACTATTTATTAACATGGATTTGGCCTTGTTACCTTGCATCTATTAACAAGTCTTCATGTAGAAACAATGGCTCCACTGATTTAAAATATAAAACTACCTACAGAAGTGGGTACAGTAGAACTACCTCCCTGTAAAGGACACCTAGTTGCATAGCCATAGTGTCCTTTAGTGAGAGGTGTTTTCTTACCTGAGAGTTACTAAATAGTAAAAATGGTAATTTTGTAAATAAAAACTGCAGAGCCAAAGTGTCCTTTATCGAGAGGTGTTAAATTATATAAGTCACTAATTGATTTAAAGGAATCTGTGTCATCTCTGCACCATTTTGAATAATTATTCCCCTCAATTTCTTATATTCTGAAAAGTAAAATTTTCTGTAATACAAATAAATAATAAGCAAAAACAGCTTCCGAGGGCGAGTTTCTTGCTTTAATGTATATTCATCTCAAGCTTTTGAATATCACAAACTGCAGGAGTGTATATACTTCTGTAGGTTTGTGATACTCAAAAGCTTGAGATGAATATACAAGAAACTCACCCTCAGAAGCTGCCTTGCTTATTATTTATATTTCTTATATAGGTAAGAGGTCCTTTATAAACTTTAAATCCAAAAGTTGTGTGAAAGACGTTGTGTAGAGAGATGACAACAGCCGTCAGAGACTGGGGATATTTTACACCAAGCTATCTGATGAAATCCTATTTGCAGGTTGGAATTAGCTGATTGCAATAGAGAAAATCACTGCCACATTTTATATTTATATTTTTTTATCAGCCTGCCACTGAGTAGTGCTCCCAGTCTTAATGACAGATGCATTCTACTTCACCCAGTCATGATGGTTGTCAAGTCTCAAGCTCTACAAACTTGATACCCTAATATGATTGAGTGGAGATAAGAAAGAAGAAGACTGTCAAATTTTAAAAGAAACTTATTGTTTTTATATACTTTTTTTTTTACAAATCTGAAGCAAATTTCATCATCTTGCACATTTTTTAGGTTTTGTCTCAGATATATAAAAATTCTATGGACCTTATTGCACTTTATAGCATTTTTTTTTTAACCTTTGTAAAGAGCTATAGTGGGTTGTTTAAATGAAAGAAAATGTTAAAGGTTGTGATTTTGATTGATTTCAAAATTTTAGGTCTGTGATTCACTTCTACTTCACCACATGTCTTTGTGAAACCCTATTGAAAGAATTTCCCACTCTCTCTCCATATCTTTCACAAGTGGCCATCTAGATCACGCAGATGAAAAAATATTTGATCGGCAGACAGCCACTTAGCAAAATAAAAAAGGAAGTGTTGTAATCTCAGCCCCCCCCCCCCCCTCCTCCTCTTCTGAATCACTGGAATTTTCCAGTCACTGGGAGATGTGCAAATAAGGAAACTGGGCCATTATCTGACCTGAGTTTTGTCAACTTTGGGTTTTATTTGCCATTTCTTATTTTTATCCTTATTACAAAGGATAACAAGAGTTGAAACACTTGGGACCAAGAATGTTTAGTTTAAATGACCAGGTTGTTATAACACCACTGTTAGAACATAGGAGTGATGATGGTGGTCTAAGTTTCTGTTATTACACTGATTTGGATTATAGATTAGAAATAACAGGTAAAATACGACCAAATCTAATTGTATGATGAGATGATAACAACGTTGTTAACGAAACGTCGCACACTATTTATTTATTTGGATTTGGTCTTCTTACCTTTTACAAGGCTCCACTGTATACAAGATTTTTTTTTTTTTTTTGTTATTCTGAAAAATGTGAGCACCTACTCGTTAAAGACTACATAAAGGGCATGTAATAGACGTCATGGTGGGTAGTGGTTTGCAACTGCTTATACTGTTTTTTTTTTTCAGCTCAAAATATATCATGTCTACCAATTTAGTAAGACTTTGTTCTTATATGGTGCCAGGGCCCTGTTTGGTTACTTGTTACTCTGGTGGAAATGTGAGGAAAACAATTTTTTATAAAACTATCTTCAATGTTATTCCTAGGTTGCAGAATGTAGTGGGAACAACTACCCTGCGATAACTTTCATGTAAAACTGGGCCTTTTTAACATTCTATTACAGGAGGTAATGAATTTATCCACAATGACACCAAAAGTTGGAAAAGCTTGTGAACTGGAAAGGCCCCTGTGTGATAAAAAAAAAAAGTGAAAAGTTCATTTGTCATACAAATACACAATAGTTTTTTTATTCCATTGTATAAATATATAAGGTAATGGATGTATTGATGGATTAAATTTACAATCTTGGAAGAATTGGAATCTAGGTCCTGTCTTGATGCTCCCTTATATTCCAAGAGGAGGTCTGGTGAGGCCTCTTTGGTCGTGCAAATCATAAGTCTCCATGATGTTGCCGTTGGTTGGCTATCCAGGGGGCACCACATGACAGACTTTGCCCCCCTAATAGGAACTTGTCCAAATAAAGTAGACAGTAGTGGCTTGAGTCATACCAATATCATTGCTGGAATTTAATTCAATGTTTTTATTTGTTTGGTAATTTTTTGCCCCTTTTCTTACAAACTGACAATACCCATGGCTAAATTTCCAACACAGCACTCATTTTCTCTTTATATTTAGATATTTAGGTAATTATATCTGTTACATTTAAAGAAAAGGATCTATCAATGTGCTGAGCTTTGAGATTTCATCAATAAAAAAAGAGAGCTGCACCAATGGAAGCATCGTTTTAGGGGTGGTTTCACAAAAAGAAATTATTCTCAAAAAAGAATTTCAGATTCATGCTAATAAAAATGTTATGTGTAGATGATCTAATAAGAATTAAGGAACATATGTTTTGGGATTAGGACGTATATTCCTTACTATGAGAAAGGAACTTCTACTTTATGGCCTCTCAAATAAGTTATAAATGGAGAATTGCATCAGTTTATTTGTTGGGAACACTCCTCAGTAGCAGGCTGACTTACTTAGATATTAAATATCTGACATGAGCTGCCATGCGCAGACACTGCTGTATCAAGGGTACAATCCCAATTCAATTAAACAATCCCTTGTATCAAGGTGAGAATATCCTAGGGATACATTTATTTTGATCAATTTCTAATTCATCCCTAGCTTTCATTCCTGAAAGCTAGATATATGAATTATAAAGTTTTTAAAAGAAACTTATCCTTGAAAGCACCTGATATTTCCACCTTAAAAGGTACTATCAGCTAGAGCAATAAACTCTGGGTTTTAAAGCAAGTTTGTTGCTTCCTCCTGTTTCATTGGGACCGTGACTCCATGATTAGTGGTGAGAGTCTGCCATGACAGCAAACATTTTTTATTTGTCCAACCAGGGCTGCAATTAGAGAATGAGAATTTTGCATTTGAAGGTTCAAATTCAAATTTCTTTACAGTAGAACTTCCCGTGACTAACTCTCATATCTCTTAGAGCTCTTTCCCCATTGGAGGTCGGGTTAATTGAGACAGTTTGGTGGTTGCCCATAGTATCAGATGGAAGGTTGGTTCTATTGTACTTGGCTTAGTGTGTGATAAAGGTAATTTTTGCTTACAGTATCACATTAGGAAAAGACAACCTAGAAGATTTTAGCTATAGGTATTTTAAAAATGATTTCATTTAGAATAAGGAAGTATGTTAAAGGAGAGAGGAAGAGCTGTAAAGACAGTATGATGACCCAGATCATATCACTGGGAATTGATGATGATTGAATTGAAGATGACACTTGATCTTCACAAACAAGGTTGAGCATTTCAGTTTGTATTTTCCTTGAATCTTCATGATAAGGCACAATTTGGATTATAGATTATAAACACATGGTAATAAGACCAAATCAAAATAAATAAATAGTGTGTGAAGTTTCGGTAACAGCGTTGTTACCATCTTCAGACAAAAATACTGAATTAGAAATTTTACCACAGCATGTTTTAAATAGTTACTGTTATCAAGTGTGTAAACAAGATAGCAGATAAGAAGAAGATAGTTTTATGAGAATTCTAAGAATAATATTCTGTGTTTCTCAGAAAACTCTTCTTCTTATCTGCTATCTTGTTTACACACTTAATAACAGTAACTATTTAAAACATGCTGTGGTAAAATTTCTCATTCAATACTTTTGTCTGAAGATGGTAACAACGCTGTTACCGAAACTTCACACACTATTTATTTATTTGGATTTGGTCTTATTACTTTGTACCTTGAATCTTCACTAATGTTGGATTATAGTTTGGATTATAGATTAGAAATACAAGGTAATAAGACCAAATCCAAATATATTAAGAGTGTGTGACGTTTCGGTGACAGTTTTGTTACCATCATCAGACAAAAGACAAAATGAGAAAAACTATCACAGCACGTTAGTACTGTTATCGAGTGTGTAAACAAGATAGCAGATACACTGCATTTACAGTAAAAGCAGTCACCAACCTCTACCCACCATGAATATCATGGCCTGTACCATGTGTACTAGGGATAATAATAATTTTAAAAAAGATAGCGGATAAGAAGAAAATTGATTTTATGTCAATGGTCACACACTACTAATTTATTTGGTTTTGGTCATATCACCTTTTATTTCTAATCTATAAATGTCACACACTACAAATTTATTTGTTTTATTTATTTGGATTTGGTCTTATTATCTGCAGTGTTTTATCCTGGCTGTGGATGTTGTCACTTGGCCAGCAGCTCCTCCTTACTGTTGGCCCTAGTCCACAACAACATGTGTCAGGTAACCTACCAATTAGTGGGCCAGACAGACAGACAGACTGTAGGCGCCTCCTGTTATCATGGCCTCTTTCCTCCTTTTCTTTATGGCATCACTTTTGAATAGGAATCACCAATTTTGTGTATGTTATCATTTGTGCTTGTCAAATGTGCATTAATATTTTTTAGTTTTAAAAAAATACAAAAAAAAAAAAATGTTGAAATTAATTGAAGAACAAACTTTCATTCTCTTGAAAGTAAGTATGATTTTTTTTCAAGACCACATAATATTTATCGATAGATTACATTCTAAAATGTAAACAGATTTGAATATAATGATAAGACACTATTGGGTTATAGATTATAAACACAAGATAATAAGACCAAAAATAAATAAATAGTTTTTTACCGAAATGTCTCACACTATTTATTTATTCAAATTTGGTCTTATTACCTTGAGGTTTGAATAAATTTGCATATAAAGATATTATGCAGATTGTACACTATAAAAGTTTATATCCCTGGTTTAGATGGTTCCAAGCCAACTCTGGTATGTTTACATGCACTGTTTCCAACTTAGAACCTTTAAGAACTTATTGTAGAGGTCAGCTTTTTGGAGTACTAAATAGTAAAAGTGGTAATTTTGGTAATAACAAACTGTCCTTTGTATTGAGGTATCCATCAGTAGTGTTCTCTCAGGGGAAGGTTCTTCCCCAGTATATACTGAAAACATTTTATATAGCAAATCCAAAATTGGGCTGAAGTTTTGATTCACTATAGTCATGGTTCACTATATTATATAAAAAAAAAATTGGGATTATTTTAATTTTGTTATTAGGGGAGATTTGTTTCACAGCAGGGGTTTTAGTGCATATAAAATCCAAATAAATAATCTAAATGTGACTTTTCTCATTGACAACATATGCTATGATCAACCTAACTCAACTCCCAAAACTGGAAATTTAATACAGTAGAATTTCTCTGTATAGGACAGCACCTAATTGCAGAGCCAAATTTGGCCATTAGGGAGAGTCGTCCCCTTACTGGAGAGTTGCTAACTAGTAAAAATGGTAATTTTTCAAATTAAAACTGTCCTTCGTAGAGTGTTGTCCTCTAGTGCGAGTGTCCTCTCATGGAGGTTCTACTGTAGCAGAAATGCTGTTACTGTATATAGTTTTTATAAAACCTTTTTTTGAAAGGGTACAATTTGGGTTACAGATTCGAACTACAAGGCAATAAGACCAAATCCAAATAAATTAATTGTTGTGCACGTTTTGGTAACAACACTGTAACCGAAATGTCACACACTATTAATTTATTTGAATTTGATCTTATTTACCTTGTAGTTTTTACCTTTTTGTTTTGTTACTTTTTTAAATATCTATTTTTCTCTCATGATATAGATCAATTGGTTGCCGTCTGGATTTTTTAAAGCTTCCATTGTATTCCTTAGAATTACTCAATTACTTGAATGAAATTAAGCTACTTGCATAAACCATATTTCCATATTTTCCATATTTACCGCCGCCTTTTTAAGAATAAAATGGGAGTGTTTATGACACTGTAAACTGTCAATTTTCAACAGCCCTACAACCCAGGATCGAATCCTACTCTGGGCACTTTTTCTGAATAAAATTGCTTCAATATCTTCTAATTCTTACAAGTCTAACCCCACCAGTAAGTAAACCAATGGCACACACTTGTAACTAAAATTGATTTCTACATTTGTAGACATGTAGTGCACTTATAGTGAAAGCAGTCACTAACTTCCCACCATGATGGCCTATACCATGTGTGTACTAGAGATAAATGCGCTGAAAAATAAAATAAAAATGCAAAAGTTGATGCAATTTGTTCTCTTTCATACAAATAATTCCAACCTGAAAATATTTTTTCTTCAGATATTGAGTAAACCAAAAGGATAAATATTATTTTTCCATCCTTTTAATCTATATATTTTAGGTAGTGTATAAGAGGATGTCAATGCACCAAATTCATAGCTTTTTTTTTTTTTGGTTTTCCACATGTAAATGCCATGTTATTATTTTTACTCATTTGCAAAGGTAAGTTTTGTGACTCCCCACTTCTCCCATATATAATGTATGCTATGCAATATATGTACCTCACCATATATAACTTGACTGTATGTATACCTCTTGCCAATTTATTCCAAACATTGTACATTGTTGGACAGACTGACTTAATGTTTGTTATATGTGAATATAATGGCTGTAAATGTTTTAAGAACATTGGGACCAACTGGACGAATGCTTTTTCCTTTAATTATCAGCTCTCTGTTGTAAATGGAGAAACACAAGTCAGGGAGAGGAGCTTCTTTTATGAGGACGATTGCCCTAAAGCTTGTACGATTGTCCTCTCATTAAAGAAGTTCTTACCCCCAATTTGTATTTTTTCCTCTATAGGGAGGTTTTTGTTGTCTTAGCTCTACGTTGTGTTGGCCTGCCCACCCAATGGCTTCCATGTTTTGGAGACATAGCAACAATTAAATGTTCAATTTCTTTCTTTTATTGATGATAAGGTTCCATTTTTATATTATAGAGTAGAATCAAAAGGTAACAAGACCCAAATCCAAATTATTGAAATGTTTGAGGTGTTTTGGTAATAACATTGTTATCATCAGACAAAGTACTATATGATTTATTACTTTGTCTAATGATGTGGTAACAATGCTGTTACTGGAATGTTGCAGACCTTTCATTAATTAGGATTTGGTCTCGTTACCTTTTGATTCTTTCTATTATGACTTATGTCTCCTAGCCAAGTTTGTGTAGAGTGCTGTAGACGTTGTAGAACCAGGAGATAACTTCCTGTAGAAAATTGTTGTAAGGTGTTGCATAAAGTCATACTTAACTATCAACACTGAGTCAGCAGCAACTGTTGAACTTTTTACATCACAGTTTGGCTCTCTCCACCTAGATGTCTCGTTGCTTCCCTCTGTAGACTTCACTTGGTGTATAAGGTTGTCACAAAAGTTCGTGTTTTTCTTAAACGTTTTTCCTATTACTTGGCGAATAATATTTTTACGGCGAATACATAATATAATATATAATAAAATTACTTTATACATAATACAAAGATAATATACATAACAGTGAATAATATTATGGTGAATAATATTGGCATTTCAATTTTTTAAAGTATTTACGAACTTTTGGGACAACCTTGTAGAAAACTCTTCACTTATTTCACAAAACAATCAAATAATTATGCTTTGTCAAAGTTTGGCGAAAAATAGTCTATATAGGATTATTTTATGTATTAGCTGTGATAAGGCACAATTTGGATTATAGATTAGAAACACAAGGTAATAAGACCAAATTCAAATAAATAAATAGTGTGTGACATTGCCACATTGTTACCGAAACGTCGCACACTATTTATTTGGATTTGGTCTTATTACCGTGTGATATTAGCTATGGTATAAACACTTATCAGATAATCCTGATGTTTGTATTTGATAGATTTTTTTTTTTATCTTGGACATTGGTCATATCAGGAAAATCTACAGGTTTCACTCATTTAAAAAAAAAAATGTATTCTGTCTATATAATTTCAAATAAATAAATATTTAAATTTCAATTAGAATCAACTTTGAGTTTGCTGCCTGAAGTGGTGATGCAGTTCTCTAAATGGTTTCAATCAATATGGACCACACACACATGAATTTTCTCTCTAACAGAATTAAAAAAAAAAAAAGCCTCAGGTCTTTGAGTATTGCAGGAGTCCAACCACACCTTGCACAAGTAACTAAGAATGGCATTCTGTAGATGGCAAGTCTAATCGTTTAGGCATTGGTGCCTGCCATTCTTTGTTCTATCACGGCAACTCAGGCATTATGCAACTAACCATCGGGTATTTAGGTAGTTTGTTGAACTTTCTAGACTGCCCAGTTGGTTTGACAATGTTAGGAAGCTTGTCACAAGTTGGATAATCACCTGGAGCAGTAGATTGTAAAAGGTACAATAACGTAAGGTGAAGAGTTTCTCGTAAGGTTTTTTATTTAGCCGAGTTTTCCAGCATTTCTGCCCTTCTACATGGGTAAAAATTTTAGCAGAAATGTTTGAAAAAGCTCAGCTAAATAAAAAAATCTTACCAAAAACTCTTCACCTCATGATTTTATACTTACACTAATTCCTTGTTTTAAAATTGCTTCTGTTTTTATCTTCCTTGACTTCAGGAGATTTGTGAGAGATGGGGTGAGAATACTGATAAGTAGAAGAGCTAACAAGGCCAGATAAGTTTGACCCCTCATATTGAAGCAGTTTAACAATAAGGAGTTGCTCCAACAATATCTGTTTCCTACACAACTCCACCAAGTGAGTGCAAGTAATCACCTTTTGTTCCCCATCACCTTGTCAACCTGATTCTACCTGTGTGGACGTGTAGTTTATCTTCAGCAGTCCCACGGCCTGCACCATGTGTGTACTTGGGGTCAGTAAGAACATCAATCTAAACAAGTCTTCTTTCTTATCTCCACTTAATCATATTAGGGTATCAAGCCTGTAGAGCTTGAGACTTTTGATGGTGGTGTCTGCTGGGGATGAGTATAGATCATCAATAGATGAGCCAATACAGTCAATGATGTGGTTTTGGGGTGCAGGTTGAGAATCCAAACAAGTAAACTAGGTGAAACATCTTGATAGACTGATACCATTGTTGAAATAACACACTCTCTTTACCTTTTTGTGTTGTTGTGACCACTCTATCATCTTAATGATTCCATCTCTATGCCAATTAGAAGAGGAACAACTTTTTTGATTTTCAGCCAGTGGATAAACCTTATAGAAATAACTCTTTTTTTTTATTATCCCTAGTACACCTGGTACAGGCCATGATAATCATGGTGGGTAGAAGGCAACTGATTTTACTATAAGTGCACCACATGTCTACACATATGAAAAACAGTTCGACTTTGCACTAACAAATGTGCCAGAGCCTCGTTTGGTTACTTGCACTTGCTGGTGGGGTTGGACTTTTGCAAGAATCGGGGGTAATTGAAGCATTTTTTTTTTATCAAGAAAAAGTGCCCAATGCAGGAATCGAACCCGGGACATAGCGGTCGAAAACCAATGGTTTAGTTCATCTTTTCACTGACCCCTCAATAACTCTAACTACGTAATTGGGAGACTTGCTGGGAAAACAAAGAACTCTAGTAACAATTATCCATAGTCCCATTTAGAAATTGTGTATTTAAATATTCATTATCATGTAGTACAGTCATCTCTAATGTGAAGGTCACTGCCACTTCACCCTGTTTCTCTTCATATGTTCTAATTCCACACTCTATACTCTTTTAGATCCTTCCTCTCCCTTCATCATAAAAGTGTATCTCTCCAGTAGGGTCAATAGACACTTTAAAAAAAAGTTTGTATTATTAAATTTTTATTTTTCAAATAAAATGTTGTACTGTCCTTACTGTGATATATTGGGAAGTCTTTGCTCATCAGTGATACCCCTACAGCAATTTTAATCAATTTAAGAGAGCTTTTAGAGCTCTAATACAATATTGGATGATTCTTTTATGTGACATTGAAGGTGTTGGTTATGATATTTAAACAAACTACAAGCTTCAAGTACAGTAAAATTATATGTCTTCTTCTTTCTTCTCTCAACTCAATCATATTAAGGTATCAAGCTTGTAAAACTTGAGACTTTTATGGTGTCTGCCGGGGAAGAGTAGAGCCAATCATGATGGTAAAATTATATGTAAATGTGTGCAATGCTCTAATTGACCATCTCCCAATGAGTACATGTCCTGCAAACTTCCACCTAATTACTTCATTAATTCTTTTCCAAACCTGCTTTGTTTGCCACCCTATCTGTCCATTGGATATTGAGGATATACCACACCAAGGAATTTATTTTCTGCTCCAGTTCACTAGGTATTGTCCAAGCTTGACATCCGTACAGGAAAACTGACCAAAAAAAAAGCATTCAAGCATCTTTTTTAATATTTAAATCTTCTCAAAACCTCCTTATTTATCCAAAAAGCACACTCATATTTTTGCGCACATGAAATAAGAAGAAACCTCTCTGATGCACAGATGCAAGCTTTATCTAATCAAGTAGAATCCACATCCACAGATGATTAGCCGCCCTGTTGGGTGGAACTGCTCACAGGATGGTTGCTCTCAGAACTTCACCCCAAGATAATGTCTCAAATTTACATAAACACTTTTAAACACAAGGTAATAAGACTAAATCCAAATAAATAAATAGTGTGTGACATTTCGGTAACAGTGTTTATAATCTATAATTCAAATTGTGCCTTATCATAAACACTTTTATTTAAATTGAGTTTACAAATACATAACTTTGAATTTCTCAGGGAGAAAGGTAAATGAATGAGAAATGAGTGTACCACAAAGAGAATGTGGTATTATCATGATTATCATCACCTGTACCACATGTATTGGGGATAAGTAACAAAAAAAAAATTGAGTTGTTTTTGGCATCAACTTATTTTTTCTGAAGGAAAGGTATATAAAGGTAGAGTAATATTCAGATTGCGGCTTTGTGGTTAGGAGAATTGTTGTTTTTTTTCCTCTCAAGAAAGAGGCTGGGGGGAATGAATGGCAATCCAATAATGGTGTTGGATCCTGTTATTAATGAATTCAAACTTTATATTCATACAAAATAACCCTAAATCTCTCTAAATTCAATTAATGTATTGTATAAAATATTTTAATACGCCTAATATGAAAATATAATTCTATTAATAATAGTCATAATATATTATTTTACTACATTGTTTTAACTCAAGTCAATTCAATGTACAGTTAAACCTGTTTATAGCGCCCCTTCTAAATAGTGCCGCCTCCCTCTCTATAGCGCCCGATTTTAAATATGTAGTATGATGCGATTTACATTAAAAGTGACCTGTCTATAGCACCCCCTCTCTATAACACCCTATTTTGGTGAGTCCCAAGAGGAAGTGCTATAGACAGGTTTAATTGTATATAATTCTTTGTAAATAACTCAAAAGAGCTCTAAAAAATCTGAATAAAGAACTCTATTTGGTTTCGAAAAACTTAAATCTGAATCAAGTGTCTAAAGAAAAATCTTGATCAAAATAAATTCAAGTGGTCAATTGCTTCTTTATAGTATCTATTGAACAATCAATCCACAACAAATAACTTGCTCTAGGTGGATGAGGAGGCTTGCTGCCATTAAACACCTGCTGTTGGCAGCTCTAGTGGTCGGTCATTCAACCTTGCTGCTGGGACTGATGTACATTTCTTGTTGAGCCTAGAGTTACAAGTTAACACCCGCTGGCCACTTTTTTTGTAATGAATGAGCTTTGCATCAAATAATCAATAATCCCAAGGTAATAAGACCAAATTAATAGTGTGTGACCTTTTGGTAACAGCCTTGTTACCATCTTCAGACAAAAGTGTTTATAATCTATAATCCAAATTGTGCCTTATCAATCAATAATCCCTTTCCTTTTTGAAAACTCCAAGTATTTCAGTGAATTTCTGCCATTCAAGGATATACCAAAGGAAGTGAGTAGAAGATCTATCATCTTAAAATCTTTTATATTTTAAATTAATCCAAAAATTGGATTATAAAGGAAATTCAAAAAAAGGAAACTTAAAAAGGTGGCTTCTCCATTTAAAAATTTACAAAAATATTGTAAATTAGTTTCTATTTTTCTTACTTCTCCCTTGATCTTTCAACTCCTTCAGAGCTCCTTCAAATTACAAATTAAGTTAGACCTTACCATAGCAACATCACTTGGGGCCAAGATTTTCTGTTGTCCTAGCCATGCTGCTTTCCCAACAATTGGGATTTTAAAACTTGGGGGGCCTTAGAAATTTTCAATGTTATAACCAAAATTTTCTATTTTAAAAGAGGCAGATAAGGTACAATTTGGATTATAGATTAGAACTACAAGATAACAAGACCAAATCCAAATAAATAAATAGTGTGTGACATTTCGGTAACAGCATTGTTACCATAATCTTTTGTCTGATGATGATAACGCTGTTATCAAATGGTCATACACTATTTATTTATTTGGATTTGGTCTTGTTATCTTGTATTTAAAAGAGGCTGTTAGATGAAGTTCTGTTGTAATTTTATGAAGGTTTTGGTAAATGTTATGTTTTATTATTGCAGAGCTTTTTTGTGCCTAACAGTGTCTAGTTAGTAGTCTAGTAGAGTTGATCACTGTTAGGCCTAGTTCCTTGAGAAGGTAGCCATGAAGAACAGTTGCCCAAACCAAGAGTGTCTGTTGTTAGAATTGCTGGGTGAGCTGGTCCCAATTGATTGCTGAGTTGTTGCTGAAACACTTCATCTGAATGTCTCAACAACTCCATGAAGGTGTTAGGACTGGGTGAATGTACCTCTGCACTGTTGTTTCAAAGGTCTAGACTACACGGCTTCAGATGTGTTTACTCCAAACATGGTAGAAACAGACACCTTGGGCCCTAACATGGATTCAGTTGATAGTTGCTAGTGCTTACTTTTAATGGTGGGACGTAATTTCACCATTAACCTACTATTGCCATTTATATATATTTTTTAGGTCTAACCCTTCCATAGGCTAGCCAGCCACTCTCATACATATAAATATGTAATATTGTTACAAATGATCCTGTCGACGTATGGATAAACATGTACGTGAAGCGAGTGTTGATGTTCTTCCCACATACAGACAACAAGAAGCAGAGGCATGGCTAGATGTTAGCACCGAGAGTGATCAGGGACAGCCCACGGGACAGAGGTAGAGGCCATGACACAAACTTGGATGCCTATCACCGAGACATGGAGAGAGATACCAAGAGAGACCAGAGAGAGAGAAGCGGTCTGGCGATAGGCACACTCTAGAACATACTCCTGCTGACCCCCTGCTAAAACCTGTTGACAGGGGTCGTCTATAAAAAGCCCCTGGAGGGGGCCCCATCTGGGCTGGGCGTTGTCTTTTTCCTCCCCTCTGACCCGAAGCTGGCCGCTTTTTGGATTTTTATTTTTGCGTCACCATTTTTAGTTTAAATGCAAATAAGGGTGTACAGGTTATATTAATAAAGATATAGCATATATACAAAATATGGGGGTGGTAGCAAATAGGAGCAGTGTACACTCATCACATTCATCAGCTCTAACTAATTGGAATATATGTGAAATATACTAAAAGTGTCATTATTATCCAGTTTAAAATATACTTTATTTTGATAATAAAAAGGCATATTTTGTATTGAATAAAACATTTATTTGCCAATATTTTGGTTGGCTGAATGCCAATCATTGTCAAGGCATTACATTTTGTATAAACAAACTCAGCGCTGCATACTATATATATCAAATATAAGAAAATTACAATATATTTTTATAAAAATAGTGAAAAACCTTTTGTAATAAGTTTTTTTATAACAAAATACCACAAGCTTTTGAGCTCTTGCTTTTCAACGGGCTATTTGAGAACTTAATAAACAAGATAACCTCAATAAAGAGGTAATTTTCTTAATGGTTTAAATAGTTCCAATCACTAATTAGGAGATAAAGGAAGAATTAATAAACATGATTTATCAGAGGTTTCTCTATCTTTCTTTTCTTTTTATACTCTGCAATTAATTTATATTTGGGGGGGATCTTGTTTTTTGCCCTATATTTGGGTAATGTTTTCCTCAAAGGTCCTACTATATATATATATATCAGAGTGTAGATGAAGGGGAGAATCAACAAACATGGCCTCCAAGTATCAATTAAGTGAAGTAGCGGTGCTGATTATGGCATCCATTTTAATCAACCCCAGAGTTGTTAGTTTAAAATAAACTCTCCCCCTTTTATCATAATTACCTACATTGCACTTTGCCAAATTGAGGAAAAATAATTATCCTTTTTTTTTTTGTTAATTCTCTCACTACATCATCATCATGTGGTGGTTGGCAATGGTGGTTATAAGGGATTGACCTTCCCTAGAAGGCAAGTTTTCCTCTCTCTACCATATTATGGTAGACTTGGGGTCTTCCCAGACCTCACAGAGATGTCAAGTAGAAAACTGGGAGAGAGTACAAATATGAGGATTTTTATTTTGTGATTCAAGTAATATAATTACAGTCTTAATGCAATAGCCATGAATCACAATATTCTATTTCAGATGCATCCCTCATTTGCTTATTTCTCAACTTTATACTAAGATTGTTTACCTTACTCTTATACAAAGATTTGCATAACTGGTTTATTTCTCAATTTGTAATTCTACCTGCCATCATGTTAGTTACAAATTTGTATATATCTTGGCTCTCAATGTATGTCTATATAATTGCACACATCTCACATCACACCTTGTCTTTACACCTGTTGAAAAACGATGTTGTTCGAAAGCTAGCGAAATAAACATGTTCTATAGAAGAAGCTCCTTTTGAGTTTATAATCTTACAATGTAATTATGGTAATGTTGATGTCTACAAAATTGCAGTCTAATATTACAAGGTAACAAGACCAAATCCAAATAAATTATTGTGTGGGACATTTCAGTAAGTGTTATTACCATCATCAGACAAAAGAATACAATTTTTTTAATTTAAAAGAATACTTTTGCTTAATGGTAACAACCCTGCTACTGAAAGTCACACACTATTCTTTTTTTTTTTTTTTGGAATTGGTCTTATTACGTTGTGTAAATAATTCCATTCTATATATACAGGGTAGAGAGAGAGAACCTCTGTGAGAGGAAACTCCCGCTAGAGGACATCTCTCCACAAAGGACAGCTTCTCATCACCAAAATGACCCTTTTTACTATTTAGCAACACTCCAGTAAGAGGACACCTCTATCTAAAGGACACTTTGGCTCAGCAAATAAGTATCCTTTACAGGCAGGTTCTACTGCACATATACAGTAGAATCTCCTTGTAAAGCACATCTAAATGTAGAACCAAAGTGTCCTCTTACCGGGGGTTGCTTAATAGTAAAAATGATAATTTTACAAATGAAAACTGTCCTTTGTGGAGAGGTGTCCTCTAGCGCGAGTGTCCTCTCATGGAGAATGTTCTACGGTACATAGTAAAACTTGAACCAACTATTGTATGTGACTAGAACCTTGTGATTTCTTATAGTTGGTTACCTTCTATGTGTAAATGGATGTGTGTGTGATGGGAACTATCCTCCAGCCTGTAGTGTTCACCTAAGACAGCTCTCCAGTCTGATGATGGTAGCAATACTGTAAATGCCATAAATACAGCTACTTAGAACTTCATTACAACAGCCTCTTCTTTTATAACTAGGTTATAGCTATGTAATTCTATAGTCTCACAAGTTTGGACATCAAATTGTTTTAACTATGGTTATAAGAACAGCATGATGCTATAATAATTATTTGGCTCCATTGTTATAACAAGTTTCAACTGTGTAAGGGTACAATTTGGATTATAGATTAGAACTACAGGGTAATAAGACCAAATCCAAATAAATTAATAGTTGGTTATATTTCGGTAACAATGTTGTTACCATCATTAAGATTCAACTGTATTTAAATTTGACCTAGATATCTTCAACTATGGACAAAAAGTAAAAGTTGCTATGCACAGAAGTGTACATGCTAATCCAGAGTGGCACCACCTCAGAGGAGGATAAGCCACCTGAGATAAGATTCTAGTATCCTGACCTACCCAGATTGCTTCCTTCCTGCATGCCTGCCTCACCTTGCCTGGCCTCAATACTGAGGGGAACCAACTGTTTCTCAGGCCTCACACACTCATGGCTGCTTACAGTTAAATCTCTTGTTTTATTATTAGAGTATTCCCTCCTTAATACACTTAATCTTACTTTAATTCAACACCTAATTTGACTATATTTTCAAATCACAATAAAGCCATTTTCTTTAATTTTACACACTATAATTCACAACACTGACATTAATTCAACTGAAAATTCTGATCCCTTTGGATTTTTGTAAGTTAGACTGTTTCTCAGTATTCTTGCTTTGGATTTTCCAAGAAGCCACCTTGGTGGATCCCTGAGGTGCACCTCACTGACAAGGGACACTTGTACTTTGTTTCTTGATTTATCAAGAAAATGGTTTGGCCAATATTATAAATTCTTCTTGTTCTTTCAAAATAAATTAAAAAAAATAACAAAACATATCTTTTTATTGTGAATAAGAGAGCTTTCAAGCAACAATATTCTCTCTCTTCTACTGGCTTAACAATGACAGATGGAGAAATATAAACTGTTTGTAAATTTGTTTTTACAAACAGTTTGTATTTCTCCATTTGATATTGTTAAGCCAGTAGAAGTGCATCGAGAGCTCTCTTATTCACAATAAATATACGTATTGTTAATTTTTTATTTATTTTGAATAATTTAAAAAAATTATCACTTGTATCAATATTAAGTAAAAATATCAGGCCTCCAGGGAAATGTATCTTTTCAAAAACCTTTTTAATCTCTATCTTTCAGGCACAAATTACCTTCTACGCTTTCTCCTGTAGAAGGGTGTTCTTGCCTGAAAGCTAGAGATTAAAAAGGTTTTTGAAAAGATACTTTTCCTTGGAGGCCTGATATTTTTACTTAATATTGATACAACTTTTTAACAATTTTACTGAATGAATTCTTCTTGTTCTTTTTTTGTTTTATGTTCTATTTCGCATGGTATTCCCTCTATTAAGAGTAAGCTCAGGGGGGTTCGGTAGAAGGATGGTCTAAACCGTTGGTTTTCGGCTGCTATGACCCGGGTTCAATTCCCACATTGGGCACTTTTTTCTGACTAAAAAAAAAAAAAAAGCCTAATAACCCCCGATTCTTGAAAAAGTCCAACCCCACCAGCGAGTGCAAGTAACCAAACAGGGCTCTGGCACATTTGTAAGTGCAAAGTCGAACTGCTTTTCACATGTGTAGACATGTGGTGCACTTACAGTAAAAGCAGTCGCCTACCTCTACCCACCATGATTATCACGGCCGGTACCACATTTTATAGGGATTAAAAAAAAATAATAATAATAATAAACTCAAGATTGCCACGTCAGCTTTTTTATATAGAGTTCGACCTCACTATAACAGTATCATTTGGGGGAATGTTGTTAGAACCATGTTGTTGTTCTAACCACAGTTGAAATGACTTTAGCATTATATACAGTGTGTTATAGCCAAGTGTGTTGTTGTTATTAAAGAGGATGTTATAACAAAGCTTCAATGTGGTTTGACTTCTTTATTAAGAAAATTACCTCACTACAAGGTATAAAGACCATATCCAAATAAATTAATAGTGTGTGACATTTCAGCAAGAGCGTTGTTACCATCATCAGACTAAATAATAAATGAGAAAAATATTACTGCTGTTAACACGCTGTTACTGAAACCTCACACACTATTAATATATTTAGATTTAGTCTTATTATCTTGTAGTTCTAATTCATATAATCCAAATTGTTCCTTATCAAAATTACCTCACCATTAAGATCTTCCTTTTAAGACATATTCCACTGTATTTGTATATGGTCTTATTATTATTATTTCTAACTTGCTGCAAGTTTTATAAATTTGTCTATATGTATAAAGGAAGTTTCTAAATTGTCTTTACATATATAGATATTTTTGATGATTTTTTTTTATTTGAAAAACCTAAGAAAAATATCAACTAGGTTGCTAAGTGAAGTATATAGCACTAATTGGGAAAAATGACATAACATTATGGATAGGTGCTAGTATTGCTAAAGTACCCCAGGTTTACAAACCTAGATCAATCAATACACAGGTTTAAAGGTTTTGTCTCATTCACCAGAATATATGCCAGATTTTTATTGCATTTCTGTTTTTGTTCACAATCCTAGGCAAATATTGACTAACAGGTGATGGTGTATGATGGCTCTCCACCCAAGTTGACAGTAATTTCCATACTCACCCAGCACTTCTGAATAGAACTGTCTCTCATTTATGTGATCATGATAGTAGATATATATTTCTGCGTTAGAAAAATAGTTGCTGCTGGAAGACAGAAGTATAAATAGCCTTATTCTTCCGTAACAACAAACAGTCTATATGACTAAATTAAAGATACACAAGGGGGGTCGGTGGAAGGCTGGTTAAACCGTTTGGTTTTCAACTACTACGACCCGGGTTCGATTCCCGCATTGGACACTTTTTTCTGTTTGAAAAAAAAAAAAATGCTTCAATGGCCCCCGATTCTTGCAAAAGTCCAACCCCACCAGCGAGTGCAAGTAACCAAACGGGGCTCTGGCACATTTGTAAGTGCAAAGTCGAACTGCTTTCACATATGTAGATATGTGGTGCGCTTACAGTAAAAAGCAGTCGCTAACTACCCACCATGATTATCATGGCCTGTACCACGTGTACTAGGGATAAGCAAAAAAAAAAAAAGATACACAAATTTATGTACATAGCAATGACAATTTATTCCAATCTATGCAAATAAACCTAACAAAATATAAACCATAAAAATCATGTAAACTAATATAAGAACAAATAAATTATGCTACAATCTAGTAATATCTTGTATAAATGTATGTTGTTTTGCCCTAAATGTGAGGGAAGCTGTAAGTCAGCTGGAAAGCCCCAAAGCTCATTAGTGTGGGTGGAAATGTAAAAGAGAGTCCCTAATAAGCCGGGTGTGTAACCACCATATTTACATAATGACTCCACTGGGTCATCACATTCCCTGTGGTCCCTCTAGTTCTTGGTTAAACTTGCTCATGTCAGGCCATATTGAATACTGATGGAATACCACTTCATATCTTCCCAATTCTATATCATTCTATATTTATATGTAAATCTACTGTTCTAAAAGCTTTTGACCATAGTTGGATAAAACACCATAACTAAGATTCCCTTGTCCACATATATAAGCAGAATGGTCCAATACAGTATTAGAGCTCTAAGAAGCAGTCTGGTGGATTAAATTGATGAAACCGCTGTGATGGTTTACCACTGATGAGCCAAGCCCTCTCAGTATTTTTATACAATAAGTATATTAAAAGAAATATTTGTGATTTTTAGTTTTTTTTTAATCTATGCCATTCTCTCTTAGGTAACTAAACTTGTTCACACGGAATAACAGCTGACAACATCGTTAGTGTGATGTTTCAGGAATAGAATTGTGGCTATTCTTGCACTAGAGTATCAGTGTTTTCACTGAAATGTGATGATGCATGGATAGATATTTAGGCTTTCTGTGGTTTTTATTTAAATGATCCTCAAATTGTAGATTTCCAACATTTTTACCTCTCCTCGCTCTCTTCTCTGGCTTTGTGGCCACTTCTCCAAAAGGTTTATTATTGTATGGGAGGAGCAATCGGACCAAATTCCCAAATGTGGGACACAAACTTGGACGATTTATTTCAAACATGAAAAAACATGGGGAATATGGACGAAACTACCTATTCAATGATGCTGCTTAAAACCTTTTTGAAAAGGGCAGTCGGAGCATCAGGAAATGTAGTTTACTTCAAGTAGAAAGTGCTTTCAGCCTTGTAGATAAACCTCAAATACAAGCCTTATTACAAGTTTGGCTTGCACGATTTTTCCAGCAAACTGGGAAGCTCTATGACCTGATACTGTTTTTGTAAATACTGTAGGAATTCTCTGGATGGATACCACACTTTGTTCTTTTAAAATTTGAACAGTCTCTGTATGGTTAGATACCAATAAAAAGTTTTATTATATTACAAGTCAAAATAATGTTGGTGTCAAAACATTTGTTCACTAGAATTCCTTAGATTGCTGTTTTGCTTACTTAATTAGTTTTATTTAACTTTCACTAACTAAAGTACAGTTGAACCTACCTGTAAAGGACACCTAATTTCAGAGCCAAAGTGTCCTTTAGGGAGAGGTATCTTCTTACCGGAAAGTTGCTAAATTGTAAACATGGTCATTTTGTAAATGATAACTGTCCTTCATAGAGAGGTGTCCTCAAGCACGAGTGTCCTCTCATGGAGGTTCCACTGTATTAGAAACTACCAAACATCAACTTTATGCTGAGCATTAGGTGATGTGAGGCAAAACAAGTTTAATTAATACACATCCTGCTTGTACTTGGCCTTTCTAATAAAATGTTATTTTTCACAAAGAGCTTCATATCCATAATTACAGGTTGTTCTGTCATGGTTTATGACCTCTATTGCATATATCCCAGTTATATGCAAATCAGCACACTTACACTCTAAAAGGTTGCTGGCAGCTTGTATTTGAGATTTATCTACAAGGCTGAAAGCACTTTCTACTTGAAGTAAACTACATTTCCTGATGCTCCGACTGCCCTTTTCAAAAAGGTTTTAAGCAGCATCATTGAATAGGTAGTTTCGTCCATATTCCACAAGTTATTTCATGTTTGGAATAAATCGTCCAAGAATAAGTTTCTTTATTAGTTTTTATTTCATGAACTCAAGTTTTCAGGCTTTGATGAGAGTAACACACAATCAAAATAACGCTTTAGAAATTATCTTGAGTAAACAACTTTTTTTTTTTCTATTTCACTTAGAATAGTCCAGATGATGTACAGAAATAGTACTGAGGGCTCTTTAACTGTCTTAAACCTTTCTTCATTTTTCCAAGTAGTTTTAGATAACTTAAATGAAGCTTTTCAAAAAATGTTTTAAATTTATTTGTTAAGTTGTGATTACTTTTATTTTAAGGGCAACTCGCTTAAACTCTCCAAAAAAATTTGACTTTTCATTTACAAAATACAAGGGCTCTTCCTAGCTAGTGGCATTCACTAGTGCAGGTCTTGGGTATGATTGAATAGGCCACAGTGTAAGCACTTTTCCCTTTTATCAAAGAACGGTACAGTAAAAGATGAAAATTACGTTAAATTTTATGTATCTAGAGAGTCATCTCTCCCTATTGATAAAATACTCCTTTGTATCAATATTTAGGTGGAAATATCAAGCCTCTAAAGATAGGTTTCTTTTTAATTATTTATTTTTGTTAAATTTTTATATTAAAAAGAAACCCCTATCCCTGGAGACTTGATATTTCCACTTTAATTATGTTCTCATCCCCCCTAGTAAAACAAACTTTACTGGTGGTGATGAATAATGAGCCACAACACCTGTTTTAATTAAGGTAATTTATTAGTAATTAAAGGGAGAGAGAGAGAGATATGCATCTCTAGGTACGTGAATATAATCCTTCCGCAAGTTTATCTTGTATTCTATCCTGAAAATCGGTCCTTGCCACTTCACTAGTTTAAGCACCTGTTTGGTAAATTCGATCGATTTCATAATTTTCATTTCAAAAAGTGTGAAGCCAAGACTATTCCCTTGAAGTAATGCCCAAATTAAGATGAGCATTGCTCTAAAGAAAATGTTGGAAAAGTGCAGAGGAACTGGTAGCTGGATAAAAGAAAATACCAAAGATGCAGAGATTTGCCATGAATGGGAAGGTAGAAGTAAAAGTAGAGGAGAGCTGGTTCCAGGAATAGTCCCAAGAAAAGAGTGGGGAGAATATAAAGATGGAAGAAAAGAGCAGAGGCCAGAGAAGTCTAGCAATGACACAGGCTCAGAATGAAAGCGCTGCATCCAGGCGGGCTGGATGGAACTTGCTAAAGCGAGCGGCAGAACGAGACCAGTCCCCTGCGCCGCCCCCGACGTCGGGAAATCCCAAGGGCCTCCCTCCACCCGCGCCGTTAGAATTTTAATTCTCATCCAACGACTGATTGCTTTGATTTCCGAACGTGCCGCGTCTTCGTTGTTTACCTTCTATTTCAACACTTTAAAAAAACCGCGGCGCCGTGTCAATTAAAAACCTAAAAGGATGGGAGAGCCGCCAAGTCTTCTTTCTTTTTCTTCTGGTTGTTTGTGTTCTGGCTCGTCAGTCGTGTATGTTCACGTCACTTCCGGTCGTATCGCCAAAACCGTGTAATTAGTATATTTAGGACGTTGTGTGTCTCGGCAGAAATATACCAGCGGACGGTCGTTCGTGTTTCCATTGGTCATTAGGATGCGTTCCTCCGCCACTACTTTCATAGCTACATGCTGTACCAGTTCCAGTTCAACACATTTTGAAACTTTATTATCCTTAGTACATGTGATACAGGTAATGATAATCATGTTGGCGACTGCTCTTACTGAAAGTACAATAACGTGGAAGCAGTTAGAATTTTTGCATTCACAAGTTTTCCAAAGCCCCGTTTGATTACTTGGACTCACTGGTGGGGTTGAACTTTTGCAAGAATCTGAGGCCATTAAAGCAATTTATTCTCCAGAAAAAGTTCCCTATGCAAGATTCGATCCCGGGTCGTGAATGTCGACTGTTTCTACCACTCGTCCACCGACCCTAGTTCCAAGTTATTGGGTGGCGCTCAAAAGGGAATCCCAGGTCGTGATACACCAGCATTGCCTGGGCTGGGATATTTAATGCTCACACTGGTCTCTTGTTAACTTCACGTCTTTATTTCAATGGCTACCTCACGGCTCGAGTCCAACTCTAGATTGCGGGGATGTTGTTAGTGTTGTCAAACTGCTTTATACAGTCTCCAATGAAACTAACATGACATTTCATGAAATTTAATGATTTTCAGGATGCCCCAAATACCAGCTTTTTTGGTCGTTGATGTACAACTTGAGGACTGATGAGAGCTAACAGCCCGAAATGCCTACGCGGTTAACTATCCTTGATTAATCAATAAAGGGTATTTTGCTAATTCTGGAATAATAAAAAAATCAACGATTAGTTGATATTTATCTGATAGATGGCATCAGCAACTTTCAGTTGCACGATTAGGAGATGCCTTTTCTTAATTTTACTTCCTCGCCATGTTACTTTTTGATATTTCTAGGTTACGGTAGGTTTAAAAGTTTGTTTTAAAAATATTTTATTGGGCGTTTTCGTGTCTTTCTTGATGAGTTTGCAACTGCTTTTTAGAGTAGAGGTCATTTCGATATCTACTACCTTTATAGGTGTCAAAACCCTATTTTAGCTAATTTCTCCTTCTGGACTTGTGCAAGAATCTTCCATTTAATTGGGAGTTTAGGTTGAGAAAGATACGAAAGCTCTCAATAAACTACTTCAAAACTGCTGTCAAAATTCCAGAACTTCTCTACAACGTTGGAAACATGATGACATTGAACTTTGTTTGATGGATACTTACTATCAAACCTCCCTTTGAAAATTAAACGATTTATAGCCCGTCAAAGGATTCTATGGCTACTTTTCCGCGAGGATATCACGGGATTTTGGAACAGCGACCCTTTAAATTGCTACTTCTGAAATGTTGGTATCCAAGACAATTTGGTCCACTATCTATTCCATTGCCCATTCCTACATGAAAAGAGACTGGAAATTCGCGAAATTTCGGAGCTAGCTCACTACAATGAACAACATGTATATAAAATCTTTAATGCTCTCCTGCTGGATAAAACATTTGTTTATAAATATTTTAAATTTTTCAAGGCGATTGATAAAATGAGAGAAGAGGTGCTCAACTCCACAGACAACGGCTGATTGCTCCCCCTCCCCTCTAAATTGCTTTTCCTCCTCACTCATGTACATATATAACCTTTAGGGAATCCCCTTGTAAGACAATAGTGTCTTAATAAAGGTTTTTGTTGTGGTTGTTGTTGTAGTTTGATGGATAATACTATCTATTGGAATACTATCATTTAAAATTTCCGAGTATATTTTAAAATTCTGGTCAACAAGCGCATCCTCACCCAGTATAAATGACACACGAAGAGCCAACTATAACTTCAAAAGCATCTTGCCTAACGTTGCGTGTTTGGCGGCCTTTTATCATGGCGGTGTGTGTGTACCTTTCACTTTTATCGTTCTATTGAGACATCGGCGTAACTTACATAATAGTAGGTACAATATACAATGCTCTTGTACCTATAAGGTATTGTCATCTGGTGTGTAAACATTTTGGGGGCGCCATTTTTTGTATTTTTTCAAATAAAAAAGATCTTACTACTGAACGTACAGCTATGTAAAATATTTGGTTCAATAGTTTGAATTCTTCCCATATTTAGCCAGACTTCCCGATCTTTCCCTAATATAGTGTTTGGCTGATCTGCTTCTAGAGCCGATGATTCCAGTGAGTTCAGTAGGAAGTTGTTTTTATTTGAAATAAGGAAAAAAACTATCGTGCTAGTTTCTAGTCTTGTGTATAGGTTGAAATGTGAGTTGGCTATTTTAGAACCTAGACAAATTCTCTATCAATTGAGCCAGAATGACGAAAAGTGGAAAAAAAGGAAAAACAAACCCACCTTGAATATCAAACAAACCAGAAAAAAACCTTCTCAAGAACAATATCCCCAAGGACCTGAGAATCCGGACCCAACGACATCATTATAAATTATAATTGTAAATGAACCCCTGTATATAACCACCCCCCTCAGTATATTGTAAATATGATGATCTAGGTTGCTCTTTTTGACCGGCACCTAATAAAGTTATTTGGAAGTGGAACTGGAAATTTTAGTCTTATTTTGTGAGAGAAACTCCCCGCGGTATAATTCCAACCGTCTTGTAAACATCACTTTGATTAGAGGAGAATGAAATGCTCTAAAGTTGGCCTAAATAAAGTAAATATATCGCGGTTGTGTTTCTATACTATACTATACTATAGGACCGCAAAATTTTCCCGGAAAGATTAGAATAATTCGCGAAGTGTTTAAAAAGTAATGGAATTTGATACGAGGCCATATTTATAATGTCACTTCCCCTGCAATTTCTTCAGCCGGGACTGCTTCCTCTCGAATTCTTTGAATCCTTTCGTGAAAAGCTTACTTCATCACTACATAATTATAGAATTGGAATGATAAACAACTGATCACTAATATTAATTATATCTCCAGAAAGAAAGTTTTTTTTTAAATCACTTTTAATTACATAATTACAATTATGCAAATTAATTTAGAAGTCTATTCGCGCGATTTTTTATTGCTATTATTGTGTCCCGTTTTTATACTTGTGTCCTGTTTTAAACCCGTTTATATACTTGATTTTCCAGTGGTTCCACACCTTTTTTTGGCCAGTGACACATTTCAAAGGTGGGTGCAACATGAGAATTCTGGGAGGAAAAGAAGAGCCTTGTTGTATAAACGAGAGAACGACGCCATTTCTACCGTCGAAGGTCAGTGGGGGGGTGGGGGTGGGTCTTGATGGATTGACTCCCCCTCCTTTCCTATCCACGGGAATGATAAATGTAAACTTTTTTTTTTTTTTATCTATTTGCCAGGTGAAGTGTTGTGTAATGAGAAAGTGGGGTGTGCACACGTAGGGCGTTGTTGGGAAGCTTCGTTTACTTCTTTTTGGTGCATGGACAGAACTTAAGTAAGTTGAATGTCTTTGATGTATAGACAGTCGTCTGTTTTTTTTTTTTTTTTAAGGAGACAGGTCATTTTGTCCACACTTCCACACTTGGTTATCTCGTGTCCTTTCAACCAGAGTCGTTACTCTGGTTTAAATTTTCTGTAAACAACGAGACGTGTTTGTTTGTGCCAATGTTCCCAACATTCTTCCACCAGTCATGAAGTTTGAATGATCTTTTTGGCGAACTTAGCATTTTTTTTTTAGGCGACGTATATAAGTGTTGCGCTAAACATGTTTGTTTGGGAAACTCTCGCGACACACAAGTCATCCTTGGGAAACACTGGCGAACGTAAAGGACGCTGAGATCGCAGATTCGTTCTTAGAAGACGTTTCGATATGGTTCCAGGATTGCACAGAAGTCCCGAAACTTGTCTGACGCTGTGTGGATCCTGTTTCCCTAGAGCCGGTCTACCGTGTGCCAGCCACTGTTCCAAACAGATGCTGAGGTCCGAACGATAGCCGTGGCGTGCTACACAGAGATTAGACCATCCTGTCTTAACATACAGAAGATAAGGCTGCCTTTTAATTTCGCTATATCGCCGTCACGGTTGTGTACTCAACTACTACATAGCCCCCTAGTGTAAGACAGCAATCGTAACAAACTGAACGCATTCCACGTCTGGCGCAACCTGCCGATTCAAAGTTTAAAATAGGAACAAATGGGAATGTTTTAAAAACAAACATATACTATATCATTAAAATGTTATTTATATAATATTTTCTAATACACAAAATCTCACCCCCAACAATGTGTGCTCCTCACTCCAACCTACAAATGTTTCCACGTGCAGAGTTCGGTCAACATTGTTACAGATTTGTTTCATTTGATATTTAAAGTCGTGTGTATCCCAAGTGGCTGAAATTAAAGACTGCCTTAGGTTCGGAGCCTGAAGTGTTAACCCTATGTGGATCGAACGTCTACGAACAGATCCCCTTTCGGAGCACTCTACTAGGTCCTGGTTCTTGCATGTAAACCATGAAAAAATCCAAAGCAATTAAGAAAAAAAAAAAAAACGTTTTGAAAACTTTGTAAAGTGCCGGCTGCGACCATGAGTGGTTGTGTTCGATTCACAGAGAATTTTATGTCAAGTTGAAGGTCCCAGGGCGTCGTCAATTCCGATGTATAGAGAGAACTTGTACAGGACGTTAAGGTGAGATTTCTCCATGCGGAACCAAGGGCAGATTGATCTTATTTTGTTATTTCAATTAGCCGAGCGCCTCTTTGGATTGCGTGCTGTAGGTCAAACGGAGAATTAACTTAGTTTGGGAGAAAAGAAAGTTATTTATTTACTGTGAAGCTTTTTTTTTTTTTTTGCAACTGCACAATTTATGATAAAAGTTCCTAGTCACGTTGACGTTCCTACCTTAGAAAGATAGGATTTTTACCAAATAAAAATGTTGACTTATAAATTTTATTCTCTATATAATACGTCGGGTATTTGGCTCCAGGAACCTGGGTTAACTAAATAAATAATTATAATATAACCAGAAACGCCTCCTGCATGCGATCCCTCCTGATGGAGACTTCCTCTCTAATGCGAATTCTTTTTTATCTTTTGGCCGTACACATGATTTAGGAAATGAAAATGATGATCGGCGTAGTGTTGGCAGCCGTGCCTCTATAGGCCGTGCTCTCCATTCCTTTATCACACTCACCTTGTCAACCCACTTTATAGAACTTTTTGTCTGGCGCTCCTGGGTTCTATGGTAAAAAACACGTTGTCCCATGGTTATCATCTAGGACCTATGCTAAGAGACAATCTGTGATGTCTAGACGTTGTCTCTGCTGCTGTAGTAGTTCCAAGAGAGAAGTAAGCCGGAGTCACGAAGGGTACTGGAAGTGATACGTGTCCTTGGGACGGTCGGCCTTGCAGCCACTCTAGCGACCTCGCCGGTCTGTCAATATTGTCGCGCACAAGTGCCGCAGTAGCCACTGATGTCGTAAACCCAGCTTTGTTCGATCCTATTTCTTGTCCTATACGCACGCAATGCCCGGGGAACCTCGCTGATTGGGGTCATGTTTCTTTTCGTGTAGGAACGCCATTTTAGACTCCTCTAGGTCCGATACGTACACATCGTCTTGGAATCAATCGCTCCCGTGGAAGTTCTTTTACACTTATTTTAAAGGTTTTTTTTTTAATGATACCCTTTATTACAGTTGTGAAGTTTATTCCAAATAGGTATGTGTCCGAGAAATATCCCACTGATACCCCGAAGTTGAAGTTGGTAATACCTACAGTAATCTATTTAGATGAATCCCTACAAGTTAGGCTACAACTTTGTCCAGAGTTTAAATAAAAGGGTTTTTACAAGGTATAACAAAACAATATTTAATCATGATGGTGGTTTAACACCCAGAAACGCTATGAAGATAGGAGGCGATAGTACTGACAAACAAATTAATATCAAGGAACATGCTGTAACGCCGGCAGGACTCCATCACAGTATCTCGGATAGACCAGAGCCTGGTACCTTCCATACGCCATCACTTCACCGACCTCTAGGTTCAGGGACGGTTAATGGATGATTCCTCTTCTGTTTTAAGTTGACTTCTTCCCCGAACAATTCTCGAACCAGTAAAACCTGCTTTAAGCTGCCACTTAACCGAACTACACACGTACAATGGTTTCTGCTTAAGTCAGGTTTTACCGTAGTTGTAAGTTGACTTCCATGGCACAGCAGCCCGCCCACACCACCACGCGGGATGTATGGAGATAGAGACCAGGTTGACAGTGCGATTGTTATGGAAATGGGAGGACGTCCGCCCCAATATTGGCGATGGAATGTCGCCTGACGATCGATTGGTTCCCTCTATAGCCTTGTAGATGTCACATGTGTGTATATATAGGTGGAAATTCTAACTACTTTCTCGGTTGTTTGATGGGGATAGGCATCCTAAGAAGCGAAATTGCCAATGAAATGAAAAAGTTGCTAGAACGCACCATAAGAAGGAACTGGTTACTTACTACCTGATGTTGTAGAAGGTGTAGTACCTAGAAGAAGGAATAAATATCGATGGATGGGTCATATTAAAAAAAAAAAAAAAAAAAATCTTTATAGTCAATTGGGGTAAAAAACTTTCACAAGATCACCCATGCTCTCATGTTAGGTATCTATTTATTTCTGGATTATACTCGGAGAAGAGCAATGCTCGATGAAATGACCTATATTCCTACTGACTCCAAAGCTTATGTCATATTTCCATAAAGTCCTTGACCAACAATTACTTTACAAAGTGTAAGCTATAGAGACCATAGTTGTAGCTGATCAGTCAGCTGAGCGTTGAAATAATTCCTACGTCTATCATCCTCTAGCAAGACTCGCTCTACCACAAGGCCCACCTGGTGGCGTCACATCTCGTGGCTTGCGCTCGTTAAGCCTCCTCCATTGTCGGTCTGATAACTGAATGGAACTTTCCCGTCCTTCTCTCGCCCACATCCTGATGACAGCTCTTGTTTCCTTCTTCACCAACCTGTCGTTAGCATGAAGTGTCGTTTTTCCGAAACAAGCGCTCGAGCTTGGTATTGATATATGTAACCAAAAGTGGCACCCCTCTCCCGTTCATCACCCCAGCACAGAACCTTATATATATGTCATCACAAGTGTTCACATGGCCATATTAATCATGGTGTACATAAGTTAGTGGCTACTTTTATAAATCAATACACCACATGTCTATACATTTATAACTTAAGTTTGATCTCACGCCAACTTACAAGGTACTAGAGCCTCGTTTGGTTAACCGCACTCACTGGTGACATTGGAAGATAGATAAAATAGTGGCTGCTTAAAAATAAGTCCCCCAACACAACAGGTTCAACCAGTGATCACAAGTTGGTGGTTCCCGGCATCGTTCCTACATGTGTAAACATGTGATGTACTTACAGTATAAACATTCGCCACCACTTGAGATAAATAACTACAACTAATGTTATCCTGATAGGTTTTGTTTCTTTCTCATTATTTCCTATATCGAACTTGTTGCGTCAACATTGTGGTTTACGCATGTGGTTTTGTGACCTAACCTGTCTATTGTTGTGTCCCGAGCGACCTGGTTCGCGACGACGTAGTTGTCTCTTCAGCTGTGAACAACGCACACAATAATAAACACAACTATTTCAAAACTTAACGATATTCCCCTCTAAAACAGCAAGCTACTTTTGTGGTATACGGCACATGGCGCGCGCGTTCTATTATTTTAAAAATATGCCGGGGGTCGGTGGAAGGCTGGTTAAACCGTTTGGTTTTCGACCACTACGACCCGGGTTCGATTCCCGCATTGGACACTTTTTCTGTTTTAAAAATAAATAAAAATAAATGCTCCAATGGCCCCCGATTCTTGCAAAAGTCCAACCCCACCAGCGAGTGCAAGTAACCAAACGGGGCTCTGGCACATTTGTAAGTGCAAAGTCGAACTGCTTTTCACATGTGTAGACATGTGGTGCGCTTACAGTAAAAAAAGCAGTCGCTAACTACCCACCATGATTATCATGGCCTGTACCACGTGTACTAGGGATAAGTAAAAAAAATAAATTAAAAATAAATGCCCGAATTAAAAAGTTCCAAGTGATTGCATTATCATCGCGAGTAAGCAAGTAGAAATAAAAGCTGAAATGGTGAAATTTATATATATATTTTTAAATTGCTTTAATGAGACGAAAATGAGGGTGTAGTGTGGCTGGGATAATCATATATTTAGATAAGATATAAATAATTTAGTGAAACATATCTTACAAATCAGTTTTTCACACACATTAAGTATATTCATATACATTAGGTAGAGAAAGTTAGTTCAAATATATTAGAAAGACATATAATCTCACACCTACTTTAGCTTTATTTAGGTTAAAAGGCTTTTAGAAGTGGCGGTTGCTCTAGACTCGTTCTATATGATATATATAATCTTACTATATATAAAACGTATGTTATATGTTTGTCGGCTATGTACGTCCTCAATGCGTAACTAGTCTGGCAGAAATTTAACAGTATATAAATTTGAAAATCTGGAAAAACTTTCAGGACTATATCTCGAATATCCTTTCAGTTATTTACAAATTTGACAATTTCACTTGCAACCAGTACCCCACTGCGGTCCTGAGATAGGTTTCGGTTTTGACAGGAAGCCTGATGCACCTTCAAGAAGAGGATTTAGTCATACAATTTTCAAATATCATATTTCAAGCATTATTCGTAGTGCCAACATTTACTTGGGGAGATCCCGGGTGAAGCCGGGTCATAATTTATAATTGTAACGAATAGTATTTGAGTAAAAATATATTTTTTGAATACATACTCACTCGGGAAAAATTGCTCACGGGTAAAACCCGGGCGTTGCTAGGGTCATTCGGCTAGTATAGAGATAAATATTATGGCGCATTCAATCGCGTAGGAAATTGCATAAAATCCATAACATTATGAATCACGTTCTCCGCAACAAGTTTTTCTTTAATGGTTTATTAAAATTCGCAAGCTATCGAGTTAAATTACTTTTTAAAAATACTCTCCATATTTATATAAACATTTAAACTACATTTTTTTTAAGGCGTAGTAGATACCCGATGGAGTATTTCAGCATAGGTTTTACAGACTCCGGTACACCTAGTCTCTCTCACCGCGGCGCCACCCCGGTGTAATGTTTACTTTGTGGTCTTGATGCTTTCATTAAGTGGCGAAGTTCCTCAAGATGTGTAGGCTAGTAGTATAGCGTACAGAGCCATTCGAATATATCCTAACCCAAATTCTAAACTTGTTCCTAATTTTCATTTCAATTAAAAAAAAATTAAAAACATTTTTATATTATATTTATTTATTATTATATATATGTTTTTTAATATATGCGCGCTGATAGAACGGCTGAAGTTTAAATTGAGAAACATCTTGGATTTTTTACGGGAGAAAACTTGCACCCACAGCTCGTATAAAACCACATCAGTGATTCAAGACGGAAAGTGCGTGGCGGCAATGATGGGACGAACGGCAGTTGGCACAAGGCCGATGGACACCTGGTGGGAAATGTGCCAAATTCTACCCATATCCTGACCGATGATTACCTTCCTCTTCTCTCCGGCGATTCTGTTGTCCTCCACGCTACATGGCTCCTTTACTTTTATTTTATTTTACCGAGCAGCAACCCATAGTCGACTAATATATACCTGAGATATCTTGACTAATTGAACGCAACACACATACCATCTATCAGGGAACAAGACGTACATCCACTATACGGAATTAAAAATATATTAGGAAGACTTTGGCTCATCAGTGGTGAGCCCACCCTGCTGTTTCTCCAATCGTCAAACTTACTGTCTCCTAGAGGTAGTTGGCCTTGTAGTTTACTCTGGGACTTCCATTCTCTTTGGAATCTTGTACGAGTCCAAATATTTGTAGGCGGTTTTTTATAACGAGATTATATAATATGAAAATTGATATTTGAAAAAAAAAAAAAAAAACGCATCAAGATTTTGTGCGATGTATCCTTTAAGCGTTTTGAATAACTAATTGGCTACTATATAAACTTCAATGTTATATAGAGAACGTTAGCCTCTTCTACGAACGACAGCCGATTCTGAGCCTTATTAAAACCTTAATAAAGCTAAAAAACAATGTAAGTGTGAGACTATGTTTCACTAATAGATTCTTAATTATACCTAATGTAAATAAATAGGTAAAAATCCTGATAGTGTTTATATAGTTCTTTATCTATTCTATCAATTTATATGATGATATCAACCATCATACACCTTCATTTTTATTTTAAGTCATATAAACCGTTTTTATATAAATTCGACTATTTCAGCATTTTCAACTTGCTCACTCGCGATGAGAATTCAATTCTTTAGAACCGCCTTTAAGTTTTTACTGGGGTGATAACAAAATGCATTGTTTTAATGCATAGTTAAATGAAGAGGTATCTCTTTTGACACACGAATACCATCCTCCCTCAACTATATATTGTATCCTAGCCTAAACATTGGCCCAGCTTATTTATTCACCAGCTTAAACACCTTCGACCGATTTCATTAACTCTTCTCGAAGGAAGTGCAATGTTTAAAATGCATATTTAAAAATAGAAGCTACTCTTTTGGTACACAAACAGATTAGTAGGGCTTGATTTATCAATTGATAACTTTTTTTTCTACCCTTGCTAGGTTTAATTCTAAATTAAGATATAAAGTGGTGTGATCAGTTAATGAAATAAAAAAAAGAAGAAATATAAAGAGACGAAATAAATGGATTTCTATCAACATTGTTCCATCCTCAGACTTGAGTTTGGCCTCTTGTTTGGTATATGCTCATTTAGTCTTCTTCAACAGAAATTGTGGCCATTTCTGTACAACTTTGTTGTCTGTGTTTTAAATACCTAAAATACTCGAATACAATTTTAAAAAGTTCTTTTTGAGAAGAGTAGGGACGGTTAAATGGATAGCTATAACAATTATAATAGAGTAGAGAGAGAGAGATTCTAGGAAGAGATGGAGAGACTGCCAAATATTTAATGAAATAAGAAAGAGAAGGGACAGATGGTTATACCAACGAACTGCTTGATACCCGGAGTGTTTCGGTGGTGCCTGTATGGCGGAGAGATTGATTGACATATCACGAATTATTGTCAAATTAAACAACTGGTGAATAGCCAAATGTCCAGTGAAGCTGTAAGCTGGCCGTCTTTCCTTGGTTGTCTGAGGCGAGGCACACGTGTCTTGAAACTCTTGGGTCTTCGCTCTGTGTGTGCGTCATTGGGAGCGCCCTTGCCGTGCGCGAAAATTGCACCAGGGCTAGGCCTGGTGTTGAAAAACCAAGGGGTGCACACAGCAGTAACACCCCCCCGCGTTCGCGGCGTTCCCCGTGTAAACCTCAGAACCTCAGAGGTCCTTGATTCGACGGCAGATTCAGGGAGTACTGGGAACTAAGGGTTCGAGGGCTAAAGGGGGGGGAGTCCTATTGGAGCGTAGGACGGGTTCTTCCAAGTCCGACGAGAGGGCTCGGTCAGCAACCTTGCCAATGACTCTCGATGACGCCTGTGGGTGAGTGGTCAACCCCAGAGAGCCAGACCATAATGGCGGGCGCGAGGGGCCTACCAATGGCCGCTCGGTGCATGGAGAATGCATCATTCCTTCTGGCTGTGTGTGGATCTAGATTTCAGCGAACTACAGGGGACGCAAGGGCCACTTTGAGCCTATATCGTCCCTGGCTTTGCCGAATTTCCTATCTGTAACAGACGGAAGCCCCCTCCCAATTGTGCGGTACTGTCGAAATAGGAAGTAGTAACGGAGGATGTGCCCAACTTCCTTGTTGTCACTTTACTGTAAACTTCCACACCAGCGGGGCCTGAAATACGCTCTCTTTGTTTGTTACCCCACTTTCTCTAATCCCTGACCCCCTTTTACGCCGAAGAAACTTCCCAGAAAAATATTCTCTTTCTTCAATCCTCCAAAGACGTTTCATTCCACCCTTCCTTAGACACCGGTGTTGAAACTTGGCGAAAGTTGGGAAGGTAAGTGTGTTATATCTTCTTATTACACTTATATTCCCGCGCTTAGTTAATTAATGTTTGGCGTAAAGATAATTAATTAATAATTAGTCGTATCACGTGCTTTCGACAGATTGCTCGTGTTCAAAATGAACTGGATTGGATTGAACCGTTATTCGCTACGCTAGGCTAATATACTGACAATAACTTTTTTTTTTTCTGTCACACAGGGGTGTATATCACACTCCAATATAATTATATAAACCCCGAACAAGCCTTTATTACGATATTAAAAAAAAAAAACTGCTTCTACAGATTTCATCAAATTGGTATAGGTCAAATAGTTTCTCGTATTTTTATTTTTAAAAGAAAGATTCTTTTAACATTGAAAAAAAAATTAGCGTTAAACATAAAAACATGTTTTCCTATGTTCACATATGCACTCTGGCTAGGTGAATATGGACTGTATATTTCTCTTCCCCCCATTTCATCATCTTTACATCATTCGTATTTTGGCTGAGTTGATAAAAAAAAAAAGTTGAAGGGTCTCAAGATTTTTTTTTTAAAACAGGTTTTAAAATGTTTTATTCTGCCAGTAATTTACACGCATGGACAAAACTTAAGGCAGTGGAAAGTCGGATGTAGCCGGTCGTCTATTTTTTTTTTTTTTAAGGAGAAATATACTATTTTCAGACTTGGTTATCTCGTGGGTCTTCAATAAAGGCCACATTGTATAAAATGTCTTTCAGAGTTATTGTCTGAATCCCCCGATATACATACAATACATACTTGTAATAAAAGGTACAGCTTTCTTAAGTTTTGTCAATGAATATGTACAATGTACATAAAATTTGGAAGTTTGGCTTGTTTATTTTTTATTTTTTTTCGCTAAGGTAAAAAAAAAAAAAGAAATCAGCACTACTCATGAAATATTTAAGAACGGAGAAATTTGAAGATGTCTAACCCGGAATTCTGAACTCCTCTCCACATTGACAAAATAAAGTAATTTAAAAAAGAAATCGTTATGAAAATGTCGAATTTGTGAAGCAAGCCTCTTAAGGTAATATAATAGACACCCTAGAAAACTGTGATTAAGGTATTGCAGTATTCTTATATTATTTTCGATCTTGATTAAAACAGTCGAAATGAAGGATTAAAAAAAAAAAAAGGCTTTCTTCCTTCGTAAAGTTCCAGAAGCCGCGGGACGCTGCATACATTACTGACCGTCTGTGCAATGACCTCCCTCTTCATCTCAATAAAAACCTTATCTCTAATTGAAGACAAGAAATTCCTAGCCGAGAGCGAGCGTCGAACCCCCGTCGACGTACTCCGACGTAAATCTCTCCAGAATTTATGCACTTTCTGGTTTTATCACAGCAACTCTCCTCATTCTATCAACATACCCGAAATGTTTGGAACTAATAATGGTTCTGAGCGAGCGTGCGTTCGAACTTCCCATTCTGTGAACACGTAGAACACGTTCCCTTTCTTGAAAATAAAGATACTTCGACCAGTATATCTTTTTATTACCTCTCCTGGCATACTTGATCGTACAAGACGTAATAAAAAGATTTACTGGCCGAAGTATCTTTATTTTCAAGAAATATGAATGCCGGCCTCTATCTTTACGATAACATGTTCTCTCATAAGTTTCTAAATCCCAACGCCATAAAATGTTTGATCAATTTAGGTTTATTTAAACGCACTTTTTTTTGGCGGGTTGATTTTATTCCCATGTGAGTTTCTGCTCCCATATCCAGCCGTTTTCTTAGCATTTTTATGTAATAAATAGGTTTTATATTGGTATTTTGGGGTGCGGAAAATCAGTTTATATAGGGTTACGTAAACATATGAGGAAGACAAACGTTAGGAGAGGTGACAATATATTTTGATCTAAACACTCCCTTCTTGTCAACATAACGTGTACGCTCCAGAATATAAAGGATTGTTAGCTTAAAAGAGAGCATAGATCTCTCTCTTGATGCCACCTGAGCTCCACGTACAACAACACTCCAGGTTGGTCTTCAGATTAATGTTTACTGGTGACACTTGACATTCAGTTGATCGCTAGAGTGCTTTGAACCTGGATAGGTACTTTAGTAAATGTGTTGATTCCAAGAGAGGAGAGTGGCTGTTTGAAACCGTGGTGTTTGACTGCTTTGGGTAGGTACTTTAGTAAATGTGTTGCGTCCAAGAGAGGAGAGGGGCTGTTTGAAACCGTGGTGTTTGACTGCTTTGGGTAGGTACTTTAGTAAATGTGTTGATTCCAAGAGAGGAGAGGTGCTGTTTGAAACCGTGGTGTTTGACTGCTTTGGGTAGGTACTTTAGTAAATGTGTTGATTCCAAGAGAGGAGAGGGGCTGTTTGAAACCGTGGTGTTTGACTGCTTTGGGTAGGTACCTTAGTAAATGTGTTGATTCCAAGAGAAGAGAGGGGCTGTTTGAAACCGTGGGGTTTGACTGCTTTGGGTAGGTACCTTAGTAAATGTGTTGATTCCAAGAGAGGAGAGTGGCTGTTTGAAACCGTGGGGTTTGACTGCTTTGGATAGGTACCTTAGTAAATGTGTTGATTCCAAGAGAAGAGAGGGGCTGTTTGAAACCGTGGGGTTTGACTGCTTTGGATAGGTACCTTAGTAAATGTGTTGATTTCAAGAGAAGAGAGGGGCTGTTTGAAACCGTGGGGTTTGACTGCTTTGGATAGGTACCTTAGTAAATGTGTTGATTCCAAGAGAAGAGAGTGGCTGTTTGAAACCGTGGGGTTTGACTGCTTTTAACCTGGGTGTGTACCTTAGAAAATGTGTTGTGTCCAAGAGAGGAGAGTGGCTGTTTGAAACCGTGGGGTTTGACTGCTTTGGGTAGGTGCCTTAGTAAATGTGTTGATTCCAAGTGAGGAGAGTGGCTGTTTGAAACCGTGGTGTTTGACTGCTTTGGGTAGGTGCCTTAGTAAATGTGTTGATTCCAAGTGAGGAGAGGGGCTGTTTGAAACCGTGGTGTTTGACTGCTTTGGGTAGGTGCCTTAGTAAATGTGTTGATTCCAAGAGAGGAGAGGGGCTTTTTGAAACCGTGGGGTTTGACTGCTTTGGATAGGTACCTTAGTAAATGTGTTGATTCCAAGAGAGGAGAGGGGCTGTTTGAAACCGTGGTGTTTGACTGCTTTGGATAGGTACCTTAGTAAATGTGTTGATTCCAAGAGAGGAGAGGGGCTGTTTGAAACCGTGGTGTTTGACTGCTTTGGATAGGTACCTTAGTAAATGTGTTGATTCCAAGAGAGGAGAGGTGCTGTTTGAAACCGTGGTGTTTGACTGCTTTGGATAGGTACTTTAGTAAATGTGTTGATTCCAAGAGAGGAGAGGGGCTGTTTGAAACCGTGGGGTTTGACTGCTTTGGATAGGTACCTTAGTAAATGTGTTGATTCCAAGAGAGGAGAGGGGCTGTTTGAAACCGTGGGGGTTTGACTGCTTTGGATAGGTGCCTTAGTAAATGTGTTGATTCCAAGTGAGGAGAGGGGCTGTTTGAAACCGTGGTGTTTGACTGCTTTGGATAGGTACTTTAGTAAATGTGTTGATTCCAAGAGAGGAGAGTGGCTTTTTGAAACCGTGGTGTTTGACTGCTTCGGATAGGTACCTTAGTAAATGTGTTGATTCCAAGTGAGGAGAGTGGCTGTTTGAAACCGTGGTGTTTGACTGCTTTGGGTAGGTGCCTTAGTAAATGTGTTGATTCCAAGAGAGGAGAGTGGCTGTTTGAAACCGTGGTGTCTGACTGCTTTTAACCTGGGTGTGTACCTTAGAAAATGTGTTGCGTCCAAGAGAGGAGAGTGGCTGTTTGAAACCATGGTATTTGACTGCTTTGAACCTGGGTGTGTACCTTAGAAAATGTGTTGCGTCCAAGAGAGGAGAGTGGCTGTTTGAAACCACGGTGTTTGACTGCTTTTAACCTGGGTGTGTACCTTAGAAAATGTGTTGCGTCCAAGAGAGGAGAGTGGCTGTTTGAAACCGTGGTGTTTGACTGCTTTGGGTAGGTGCCTTAGTAAATGTGTTGATTCCAAGTGAGGAGAGTGGCTGTTTGAAACCGTGGTGTTTGACTGCTTTGGATAGGTGCCTTAGTAAATGTGTTGATTCCAAGAGAGGAGAGTGACTGTTTGAAGCCATGGTATTTGACTGCTTTGAACCTGGGTGTGTACCTTAGAAAATGTGTTGCATCCAAGAGAGGAGAATGGCTGTTTGAAACCGTGTTTAGAGGAGTTCGTCACCAGTTTGTTACTTCGATTAGCAATGCGGACAGTTGGATCGTCGCTTGCACTGATCGTTTGAACAAGCCGTGTAGAAGATACGATATAAACATTTATTTTGAGTAGTGAGATGTCATATGCCGAAATAACAAATTTTTAAATTTACTCTTCGGTTAATAAAATGACCTTCTGTTAGATATCCTCGTGGCATGAGTTAGTCCCTCGGGTCTCATTGTTCTAGCCTTCCTCTCATATTTAAAGAAAGACATTGGCGACGTAAAAATGCGCGCGGGGTATTATATCTAAAAACGAAATAAATAGTAATAAAATATTTTTCCTAATTTTTCATAACTTCGAGGTCTTGTATATTGGATTTCAGAAGGAATTTCCAGATTCTAAGAGTTGCTGACAGATCTACAAGACCTATCAATAGACAGGCGTTTGGAAATTCTTTAAGGAATTCTCGGAGGAGTTCTCCACACCAGGAAATAAAGAGATAAAAGAACACTATACCTTCATTACCAGAGTTCTGTCTGTAATTGGACCATCTATTGGAGGGATGGCCCAACTATTGGGGCTATTTTCAAACTCCGAACTCCCAACTACCGGAGAGATAAAGCAAGGAGCGTCATAAACTCCGACGTTTCGCTGACGTTGCCTTCTCCCCTAGAAGTGGTTCGATGTCGGGTAGTAAAACCTTCAAATAAGCCGGTTTATTTTTAAATTGATAAATCGCCAACCAGCGGTATTGGCCGCACAGACCCTACGTCATTTTGTCACCAAAATGCACTACTCCCGATAACCCTCCCACCCTTTAAAATAAAGGAACCTTCACGATTCGCTCTTGACATCTTCTCATCCGTTATTAACCTGGCGCGTGTTTTAGCGTCAAGCCAACAAAGTTCTAAATAGCTTCTATACAATTTTATCATCTTCTTTGTAAAATATGGCGCCTAATACCGGAGAAGTTTAATGAAATATACCTCGAAGTAGTCCAAAAAGTCTCAGAGCAGTCAAACGTGGTATGTAAATAGATGTTACTGGGGATGTCCAGGGGGGATCCGCTCATGTCATGGAGTAGAGACGTGAAACACCGTTTTTTATTTTATTTTTCGGGAATTAAAAAAAAAAAAAGTTTAATATAATTTTATTCCGAGATAGATGCTTTTGTTATCTCTGTGTATAGTGTCAGAGTCCCGTTTGGTTACTTGTACTCTTCTATTTATTTTTATCAGACAGAGTGTGGAGATCCCGCTGTGCTCAATATTATATGGTGTTGCACTTGGAAGTTGAACTATTATTATTGTTTACTTTGAGAGCAATGTATTGAAGGCAAGCAATAAGTTAAGATGCATACTTCAAGATGTATGAAGATAAGAAGAATTAAAGCACCGGAAGTCTGCAAAGAGCCTGCTGCTACCACCGAGGAAGAACAAAGGAGATGGATGCCATAGCTCCGGGTTGGTTCAACCCCACCGCGCCGTGAAGACAGCTGAGGCCAACGCACTGAAGAAGAAACAGTCAACGTCCCCACAGCTACATCCATCAAAACGGCGTCAAGACTTCACTGGGGATTTACGTCTCTTCACTTTTGCAACGTTCGTCGCCTCTACCATCCTCATCTTGAACTGACTTTGTCGTCAATGCACGGTTTGTTTGTAATTCGAGAGAGCGGGATTTTCTTGTCTAAGATGTTCCCATTTTATCCAAGGGGGATTTCACGGCAGGTTCATTTCGATCATTTTTGACCCTTCATTGTGATGCTTTGACAAGCCGATTTGATAAAAAGCTTACAGTCTCTATTTAAAATCAACGTCTTAGTCAGGAAAAAAAATAACACTTGATATATAGGTTTGACGGTGTATTTTGTGTTATTTCTTCAAATCTTGTTACCTCTGTGCCGAAGTTCGCAGAAGTCTTGTCTACTTCTTTCGTATCAATTTCCCGGTGTAACCTACGCTGACTTGACAGCCGCCATTGATACCTGCCAAGGAATCTTCGGCCTTGCTACTGTGTTGGTTTCTTGCAATTCCTGTCTGGAGTATTGAGGTTGCTTTGGTTGGTTGATTGGTTGTGCCTGATAGATAGACGACCAAGTGCACATTCCATATGTGAACCTCACACGTCGTCTTCTAACTTGTATTCTGTCTGCATGTGGGACATATGGCTGAAGTGAATTATCTTGGGTCAGCGGTCACTAGAACGGTCAATTTTGAGGAAACGAAAACGTTTTATTTTATATTTCGTATAAACTCTTTCCTCACGCGATTATTCCTCTCTGGGCAGGTCCTTGTCTCCAGTGGCTCATCTCTATATCGAACCCTTCCATAGCTCCACGTCCAGTTCACCAGCCCAATTTTCCTTCATCCATCTATTTTCTTTCCATTAATTTTACCCTCCAGACCTTTCTTCAACAATCCATTCTCTCTTAATGTATGCACCAATTCTTTTGTATTTTTTCTGATGACTTTTAAACAGGCCTCTCAAGAATTCTTCATTTCTCTTTCAACCCATTTTTTTCTTTCCCTTTCCATTCAGATCCAAATTAGCAAAGGCTCTCATTTTATTTCCCTCTGCGGGCTTCAGCCACAATTTTTCCCCCGCGTTTAATATGGTACCCATTTTCCACTGCAAAAAATATACGTATTTAGAAAAAAAAAAACTATTATTTATTCCATAAGAAAAAAAAATCTAGTCAAAGCATTTTAAAAAAATTAAACTTTTGTGTTGACAGAAATACACATATCAAAACGGCCGATCATTCACCAAAATGTAGGTTTAGTAAAGGTGATCCTCTCCAGAGATCTGTGGAGAGAGGTCGAGACCTTGACCGCAGTTGACTGGTTTTACGGTGTTTACAGCAGCAGCGACACTGTTAGCATTAAGTGGTTGGGTTTTTTTTTTTAAAGGTTGGCTCTGTGGAAACGTCAATGCTGAAGTTCATACCGAATGTAAAGCATTATTTGAATCGAGGTCTGATTGACTATCATCCTATATCCACACGTATCATTTTGAATCTTACGCGTCATGGTCTTTACAATGACATAATGGGAAAGAAAGAAAAAAAGATTCTTTAAAAAAGCAATTCTTATAGGAATGATAAGACTGATTTGTAGTGAAGATATTGCCACCCCCGAGCGGTATTAATACTCCGACCATGGACTACTTCCATCCCCAGCGGCGACGGGGTAACAAACTCCGCAACGCGCTAAATCCGGAGCTCCGACCGACTGGCGCCTGTTTCGCCCAGGCTTTGTAAACAAAATCTTCTCCGCCATGTTCTTCACTCTGAGGTATTGTCCCTCTGTTCTATATATACAGCCTCTGTGTGTGCTTCACTATGTATTTGGACGGTTAGCTCCCTTTTTATCTGTGTCCTGGACGGCTAACTCCACTTGGCTTTTGTCTCTGTGTCCTAGGCGACTAACTCCAACTCTCTTCTTCTCTCCGTGTTCAGGATAGCTAGCTCAATCTCCCTTTTCTTCGTGTTCAGGATAGCTAGCTCCATCTCCTTTTTTTCTCCGTGTTCTGGATAGCAAGCTCCATCTCCCTTTTTCTCACCGTGTTCTGGATAGCAAGCTCCATCTCCCTTTTTCTCTCCGTGTTCTGGATAGCTAGCTCCATCTCCCTTTTTCTCAGTGTTCCGGATAGCCAACTCCATCTCCCTTTTCTTCGTGTTCTGGATAGCTAGCTCCATCTTATTTTTCTCTCCGTGTTCTGGATAGCTAGTTCCATCTCCCTTTTTCTCTCCGTGTTCTGGATAGCTAGTTCCATCTCCTTTTTTCTCCGTGTTTTAGATAGCAAGCTCCATCTCCCTTTTCTTCGTGTTCTGGATAGCAAGCTCCATCTCCCTTTTTCTCTCCGTGTTCTGGATAGCAAGCTCCATCTCCCCTTTTCTCTCCGTGTTCTGGATAGCTAGCTCCATCTCCCATTTTCTCAGTGTTCTGGATAGCTAGCTCCATCTCCCTTTTTCTCAGTGTTCTCGATAGCCAACTCCATCTCCCTTTTCTTCGTGTTCTGGATAGCTAGCTCCATCTTCTTTTTCTCTCCGTGTTCTGAAAAGCCAACTCCATCTCCCTTTTTTCTCTCCGTGTTCTGGATAGATAGTTCCATCTCCCTTTTTCTTTCCGTGTTCTGGATAGCTAGTTCCATCTCCCTTTTTCTCTCCGTTTTCTGGATAGTTAGCTCCATCTCCCTTTTCTTCGTGTTCTGGATAGCAAGCTCCATCTCCCCTTTTCTCTCCGTGTTCTGGATAGCAAGCTCCATCTCCCTTTTTCTCTCCGTGTTCTGAAAAGCCAACTCCATCTCACTTTTTTCTCTCCGTGTTCTGGATAGCTAGCTCCATTTTACTTTCCTCTGTGTCCTGGAAGACTAGCTCCATTTTAGCATCCGCTATATAACGGTGATGCGGCGTGCCAAATCAGTCAGTTTGGAACATGGATCAGGAGAGAATATTGCAATAAGCGGGATAGCGTTATAACGGAGTTTTACTCTAGCTGGTTTATATATGTTTGTATATTCTAAATGTTCAGAGAGATATAAGTTTATTTTAACGGATGAAATGAGAAGAGTAAGCTGAAACGTTTATTTTATTGTTATTCGGACACTGTTACTAACTGTCCTGAAGTCACGTACAGAAGTCGCCGGGTTAGCCTTATTGCCTTGTTGAGCTGATCAGATGTTGCCATGCTGGTTTGCTTTTAGCGAGGTTCCTTAATGTCTTTGCATTCTATGTGTTGACACTGAGGAAGGTAGTTTTCGGACATCCTTCAACAGATGCATAGAATTAAACGTCTCAAGAAGGCTTTATATGGACAAGTGTATATGTAAATATGAAGGTTGTAGCTTTAATTCCTGTTGAAGAATAGACATATCCGAAAGCTTGTGAGGTGCATGATAACTAGACAAAAGAAACGCTTCCCTTTAGACTTCTCGTTTTAGTATCATATACCGTCGTGGGATTATCGTCTGGTTTCTTTTCTCCAAAACACAGGATGGGTTTCCTAAAAGTCTTCGGCACAGTTTACAACGAGGAAAACGGTAAAGTTTTGATTTTTTTTAAACTACAGAATAGATAAGCACACACACAAAGCTTTTATTAAGACGCCAATCTTATACATATTCTCCTATCTAATTGCCGGCTTGCAGCGATATACTCACGATGATCAATCACCATCATGCAGTGGAGGAGAAAACGATAAACCCAAGTTATTTTTCCTACTTACTGCTTTGTAAAAGTTATAAAGGGACAGAGCAACCTTCGACTTGATATGGTACTGGTTAAAATACTTTGCACTAAGGTAAGTTGGCTGTCGTTTACTTTTGAGAAGAATGTCTCACTTTCTTCGTTAATAGACTGGCACCCAAAGATGAAAAGAGTTATTTCAATTTATATATATATATATATATATATATTTTTTTTTTTTTGTGCAAAGAGAAGGAATATTGTATCTCCCTCACTGAAGATTTTGGTATGGTTTTCCTAAAAAAACGAATGGAGTATTCTCTGTTGTGCAATATAACGTTTTACTGGAAATGGAAGGTCGCTAAGTAAATAGCTTTCAGTCATAAATGAACTGTGTAAGTATATACTTATAGTGGGGATAGAAATTAGAATTTTCTATTTAACCCTATCCTTGTGAATAAATTTATATGTTACTATCTTGATTATTGATGGAATTTCCCTCTGGACCCCCCCCCCCCCCCATGCTAATATCATTGCTGTGAATTAACCAAGGAAATCCGGTTGAATTGAGTATGTTGCCCAAACTTCCTGCAAACCCGATATAGATGTTTCCTATTCTTGATATCTCCAGTAGTTGAGTTAGACATATATGGGGAAGTCGACTAGTGTCCATTTCCAGAATTCTAAGCCAGAACCTGAGTGTCAACACTGTAACTCCCAGTGACGTTCGTCCACATTCCACGCGTAGAATATAACCGGGAGTATATTTAGGTAAATTTAAGAGCCGCCGGAGAAAATTGTTCTGAACCCCGTTTACCAAGATTTTCTGGTTATTTGCCCGATTCGAAGCTGCATATAGCAAGGTTGACAGAACCATTGAATCCAAGAACCTGAGAGAGGATTTGATAAATAGATTAAGCTAAGTTTAAAGTGTTGATATTTTAAACTACCAGCTAAACCAAGCTAAAGTTTCGATTTTTGAAAACTACCAAAAAGATTGAGCTATGGTTATAGTTTCGATTTTCGAAACTGCCACATAAGCTGACGTTTCGCCATGTCATCATCAGAGACTCCGGTATCACAACCCTATAACGCCGAGTATTTCACCAAACTCTAGCGCGAAATGGTCTCATCATGTTACAGGGTGGGTCGGTAGCCATCGCTATTTCACCCTGTCTTCTAAGTGATTCTCTTCACCTCTTCTCGTATCATATAATTTCACAATTTCTTCTTGGCAATTGTGATCTTCGGAGGTAGAATTTCATTGTAAAGATAGCTCTTGTTCACACAATAGGGGGTCTCTACAACATTTTAGCTTAACTCCCCAAAGTCATGTATTGGTTAACAGATGCACCCAACAAATGGAGCTGTTTATCGCCAGTAGAAAGGATATTTTTCTGTAATACCCATTGCAATTATATAAATAATTATATAATAAATAAATATATATAAATTGGGAAAGCTAGCTCATCAACAGTCAACACTCCCAACGGTTTCGCCAATTTAAGGTATCAGATCCCTAAATCAATTAAATTTGCATGCATGAATTTTTAATAGCACGTATTTTAAGAGAAACTTTAAACTTTCACGCTATTTTAAGTTAACTATGTGTAAAGAGACTTTTCAATAGCAGCAAGTACTAGAGTAATGAGGATGTTAGCATTTATTTTCTATTGAAAACACATTTTGCTTACTTGTATAGATTTGATGTAGTTACTTATTTTGGATAAGGGCACCCACGATCTAAATTGCGAACCGATTACCTTAGATGGTTGTCGGTGGTACCATAGATGCATATTGGACGTTGTCCCTATCTACTATCAGATCGGTTGTTACTGACAAGGCTTGAACCTCCACTTTGATTAGCTACATAGAAAAATTGTAACCATTGTGCAAAATAGACATACTTCCATAAAAAAAAAAAAAAAAAAACCCAAGCCCGGATGAAAAAGGAGGAGGGGGAGCAGTAACAAGCTCACTAAAAAACCTGGGCTCAGCTGGCCCGGCTGATAGTACCCTGTAAGGGCTCCTGATCCAGGGATACAGGATGAGCAGCGTTTGTACTCCATGTTAGGAGCGGCTGTACATGGCGTCTGTTCCTCATGTCAGAGGTGGCCATTTCTTTTGGAGCTAAGTCGGCCTGCCACTGAGTAGTGCTCCCAGTCTTAATGACAAAGGTAGACGCATTCTACTTCACCCAATTATGATGGTTGTCAAACAGACACCATCAAGGGTCACAACTTGATACCCTAATATGATTGAGTGGAGATAAGAAATAAAGAAGAAGAAGACTGAAAGATATTTGATACACAGTGACCTTTATTGAAGACACACGAGATAACCAAGTGTGAACAAAATTGCCTATCTCCGACCGGCGACATCAGACTTTCCACTTCCTTAAGGTTTATCCATGAGTGTACATCGATAGTGCACGTCTAATTTCTGATGCACAAATCGTTATTAGAGTCTGAAGAAATGGATAACATTTTTTCCCCTCACTAATGTCGACATCAGGAATAACGGCCACATAAACTTGAAAAAATACAAATAATTATAAAATTCAAATTTTTCATTTATACTCTTCCTCTCCCCGCCCCTCTAGTTTTGGATTTAAAGCAAAAACGTGGTAACATCAGATTCCTCCTCACCCCAATGAATTATAATATTTTGTAGCTACCTTTATCAACTATATACAATTCCGTCCTTGTGAGGATGTTTTTACCAAAAATAAACATTTATTTATATAAAAACTCCTTTCTTGACGGACTTTAAATTATTATATCTTTTTTTTTTATATAATTCTCAAAGTGCGCATTCAAACATGATTATTTTGGTTTATATATACACCCACTCATACTAGGGCTAACGGTGCAAATATTTTCGAATTTATTTATCCGTTGTATAAGTGACGGTTTAATAGTTTTAGCAATAAATATATAAAACATTTAAAACGTTATAATAAAAAAAATAATAAATATGAAAAATTGAATCGTATTTCAATTTTTTTTTTAGCGATATAAGTATATATATAAATATTAATTTAATAATTTAAAAAAATTAATATAAAATCCGCACGCCGATAACAATGCCTTGGAACTGGTTCAAACTGGTTTGGGCCGGCGCATTCTGGTCCGCCATTACAACGCCCCCTAGCGAAAACCCTAAAAATCTCTTTCAAACTCGTTACCAGCTGATGACATAACCTTTTTGGTAACACCATTTCTAGCTTACTTATGAATACAGTAGTAGGTGTTACCGAGGCTACAGAAGGTGATGATAAGGCTGCAATCCACACATCTTCTGTTCTTTCAAATACGTTCTTATTAGACGTTTGCTGCTTTATCAAAAACTACATCGGGTGAGTCATCATGGCCACTATCTGGCTAGCCCTAGCTACCCCATCTTTTATCTCTAACCTTTTTGACATTTAACTTTCGATAAAAAATCCTTGCCTGTCTCTCTTCCCCCCTCTAAAAATTGTTTTGCAGATAAATTTTCTGGACCGTTCAATTTATTTAGAAGGTGTGTATAAATTATATATTTTAAAAAACGTTCTACAGATTTATTTATCGAGTCGATTAATTTTAAAATGTCTTGCGCCGTAAATATTTTGCTTTTTATTTAAATATTTGTGTTGATATTTAATTATGCATGATCATTTAAAAAAACTCGTATTATTTTGATAGATGTTTATTGTTATAATTTAAATTTGATATTCATTATTTTTTTGACATTGCATTTGACATTTAAAAGAAAAGTATGAATCTTCGTTTAGTGAATATTTTTGAAAATGGGTATGTTTATCATGTATATTTTACAATTTTATATCATATAGATGATTGTATTTGCAAAACTCGTGCAATATATATTTAATATACATTTTGTATTAATACATTTCAAATTATAAAATTTATTTGTATATATAAGCATATATAGTGCTCAAACATATCTCAAATTTTGTATTCATTCTTGAAGAATATACATTCCTCTGGATATTGCCATTTATAGACATTTTTTCAACTTATATATAAAATATATGACAAATGCATGTTTATATTACTTTATATATGCCTATATCTTCTGCCAAGAAAATATCAATGTAAAAATCAAATGAAAATAAAACAAATTTGAAAGTATTTTCTTTGTTTTTTTATTTACTTATTTTTACACAAACATTAGGTGAAAAAAATATATCCAAAAGAATTAGGGTGATTATTTTTAACATATGAGTAGAAAGCTTTCATAATGCATACATCCATTGTTTTGTCATTTTTGGTGCACCCAATTTTGAATAATATTTTCTAACTCCATGTGGGTTGACGTTCAATTTTTATAAAATTATATTTTAAAAAGCTATAATTTTGTTTGCTTGCAGTTATCCGAGAGTTTGGGAATGCCATTTCTCAACCATTGCAGAGTTGAGAAAGAGCTTAAGCCTAATAGGAAACAACCAAACTGTGTGTGTTCTCTCTTTTGTTACAAAAAAAAATATATCTTTTGACATTTATTTCTCTTAAAAGACTTGATGCAGGTTGACAAAAGCTGCCTTTTTGGGTAAGGCAGTTTTATATATTTTAAATGTCACCTTTAGTAAGTTTTGACAAGGTAAAATTGTTCTTTATTTTTTTGTAACCATCTATAAAACATGTCTGCTTACAGGGAAGAGAAGTTATCAAAAGGAGTAAGGGTATAAGGTTTTGTATGTATATCCTTGCCTTGAATGATGATGTCTTTTTTCCTAATTCCCAGACTTGGATCTATTTTTACTAACATTGTGTTTTGTTATTCTTTTTTTTCCAGTACAAACTCCAATACTGTTGCCATTGATAACAAGATAGAGCAAGCAATGGTGAGTACTACATCATTACTATAACATGCCCTTAATATACCTTCTTTATTGGATGCTAATTTATATTATAATGATCTGTCTCACTATGTACTTTGAATTTTTAATTTGCACGACCTTCTATTATATTCAAATAGAAACTTGCATATACAGGGTAGCCCATATTGTCCTAATACCAAACTTGGCAAGAGAGTTTAGGAACAATTTTTACAATCATTTAAACATTAATTTTTAGAGCTTCAATGAATTAATTCACTATGAGCCCACTGCTTTTCACATGTACAGAAATGTGGTGCACTTACAGTAAAAGCAGTCGCCTACTTCTACCCACTATGATTACCATGGCCTGTACCACATGTACTAGAGATAAGCAAAAAAAAAAAAAACTAAGAGCCCACTCTCTAAGTGAGACCACTATGTAAAACCAAAATTGACCTCTGATGAACAACTACCTCTAGGAGAAACCAGGACTTGGACAATCGCTATATGTCAATTTGGTTAGATTGATAACCCAGAAAAGAGGTTAAAAAAAACAGCCAACTTTCAAGAAGAATTATGTTTTTATGGCAAGAAGTAGTTATATTCCATGTGTGGCAATTACAAAAGATTTTAAAACCTTTTAGTGATATATTGATAAAATCTTAACTTGGAACTCTTCAAACCAGCAAAATCAAGAATGAATGTTGAAGAGTAACCATAGTTTCCATTGTAAAGAGCCAGAGCTCAAAAGATTGTGGGACTGGAGTTGTTATTAAAACAAGAAACTCTTCACAACCTCGTGTTTTTGAATAATAATATAAAATATATATATGTTATATAAAAGTATTATTTAAAATGTTATATTGGGATATTGTTTTATTTAAAAATATATTTCATAGATAAAAATATTCTGTTAAATCGTTCGCCAGAGGTCATGCTTCCCATATAAAATCACATTGTTGTTGTTCCCCGTTGGCCGACCCAAAATTTTGTATATTATGTAAATATTCTTTTGTTTCCTTATTCTACTCGCCTTAAGACAGGCATTACTTTAATTAAATTATGTTTTTCATATATATCATTTAGCACAATAAAAGCAATTACTGAGATCAAAACCATTATTATTTTTATTTCAAGCTTTTAAACCACGACTGCATTTCCATTACAATAATCCTCAACATGATCTAAATTCAAACAGCATCTAATCTCGTTTTTTCTTTATATAATATATATATATATATATATATATATATATATATATATATATATAGAGTAGTCTTTTTGATTAAAGACTGCCCTAATCCTGCTAACTAATGCCTTAATCTTTCTCTCCTGGAGGTAGTTTTTCATCAGTCAGGCCTGAAACTGTCTCTGATGAGAGATGACCTCCAGGAGAGACAGTTTGATTTTTAGGAAGTCTAACATTTGTTATATTGAGATGAGTGTGTAAACAGCTTTGTTACAGTGTCTGATAGAAACCACAGAGAGAATGGTACAGTTTGCCGCAGGATATAGAGGAATAATAATCAAAAATATGCTAATTATCCATGCTTCAACTAGCTTAATGTGAAATGAGCATTCAGAGAGATTTCTCCTGTGTAAATAGGCTTAGGAGAGACCTTGACATACAGGTTGGTATAGCCTTGGCTATTTCAATGTTTTGAGGGTTTTTTTCTCTCCTTCACCAACGGACTGATTAGAAATACTTGGTCCTTTAAGTTTGTGAGACCTTAAGAACTTCACATCAAAATAATATCTGTTAGAGTAAAACTTTTGCCATTTAGTGCACACTTTCTTTACTTGGTATTTTTGCGGGCCATATAGTGCCGTCTCTAGCTAAAAATTGAAAATAATCTTGGGACCCATTTTTTGATGCCAATCTGTACACATATTGAATGTATTGAGAAATAGTGATAAAGGCCATCTCAATATATGGATTTCAATATTCTATTCAGTGGTTGAAAAGTATTCTTTTTTTTTTTAAATATAGTGGATAAAACTTGTTACCACCACCCTATTGGCAAACTACAAACAAGATAGTGATGAGACAGAGGCTGTTGACACAATGGTTTTACTATGCTAGAAATGGAAAAGGGCAAAATATGACCAGGAAGCCAGGATATGTGATGTTCAAAGTTAATTGGAGAATTGTATTCAATTTTCTCTCTATTTAAAATGGTGAAGAAGGAAATAAGCTTAATATCACTCCTGACTCGAATGTAGCATCCTTAATGTTAGAAGTTGCCATGTTTGACAGCCCTAACATAAAATACATATGCAGTTAAACCTGTCTATAGTGCCCCCTCTAAATAGCGCCTCCCTCTCTATAGCGCCCAATTTTAAATACGTAGTATGATGCGATTTACATTAAAAGTGACCTGTATATAGCACCCTATTTTGGTGAGTCACAAGAGAGGGCGCTATAGACATGTTTAACTGTATATATATGCTCATCTCAATTTAAAAAATATATATATATGTATATACTTCCAGAAGAGTAGCTTCCACCAGAATGTCAGGCCTATGAGAAAAAAGGTATCAGTTACAAAATGACTTGTATAAGCTGTAGGTTTCCAAGAAAGTAGGATTTCTATAAAAGGTTGCTATCAGACAAGTGGATGGATAACTGTTATCTCACACAAGCCAACACTGGTGGAGTATAGCAGCAACAATTCTTGGCCCCAAGTGATGTGTAATATAGAGGTTCCACTATATACTTTTCTCATTTCATTTTTTAAGTTTAAAAAAAGCTTGAAATTTCTACTAATTTTAATTTACACATAAAATTTACTATTTCGGATAATTGAACAAAGAGCACTTTCATAATTTTTAAACAAATAAAAATGTAGAAAGCATTAATGAGTTCTTGAAAATTTTATTTACATTGATATTGTCACTTAGAAAAATGAAGGAAGACAAACATGATGTCTCTGTGGTGTGAAGATTGTCATATATAGTTTCTATAGAGATCTTCTTGGAAGAAAGACTTACACAGTGGTGGAATCCTGTAGCCAGTCTCGTAAATTGTAGATCGAAGCACCCATGGCCTCGAGGTTTGCTGGCAATCTTCAGTTTGTCTTCCCTAGCCATTCACACCATTTTCATCAAAATATCAGAGAAAATGAGGAAAGACAAACATGAGGATGTTGATACAATTTATTGTGATCAAAACAAGTACTATATTAGTTATTTATTTAGATACCCAGGCTCCTGGAGCGTGCAGAAGTTGCCAACTACCTGGGTTGTCCTTCAGACCCAAGTTTTATTTACGATGCAAGTGGAGGTCCAATTCATGAGGTGGGGGTCAAGCAGGTTTATTTCTTGGAAGATTTTCCAAGGATGTTGGGCTTAGCTTTGTGATTTATAGTAGGATGGTTGTCTTCAATCTTTGGCAATGAGGGCAGATTGGAACTTCCCTCAATATCTTTGCGTAGTTTGCCTGGATGTAACCATGACCAGTCAGGAATGGTGTCGAGGTGAATCCAGGCTTGATGTTAGGTAACGGATAGCTTGGAGTGGCAGGATATCTTCCTGGGGGAGTGGTCTTTAATGTAAAAGTCTGTCCATATTTTACCAACTTAGTAACAACAAATAAGAGAGAGAAATATGCTAACAAAATATTTAATAGAATAAAAATGAAATATAATGCCACAATAGTGTATGAAACATTTTCTTTACTCAATTTGTGGAGGCCACAAACCAAAATTAAATTCAATGGCCTCAAATTCTTGCACAAGTCCAACACCACCCGTGAATGCAAGAAACCAAATAGGATTCTGGCTCGCTTGTAAGTTCAAAAGCCAAACTGCTTTCCACATATGGTGCATTTCCAGTAAAAAGCAGTCTGTGACTACACACCATGTTGGCTTATATGGCATATTGACATCATGACTTATACCATGCGTTCTTTATAGATTTAAGAAAACTTGCTTTATCAGCATCAAACGATGCTTGTAGGCCCACTTTGTGGTTGCAAGCAGGAGTGATAGTATATTGTTTTAAAATCATACCAACATGATGCCTTAGAGGTTTCCGAGTTCTTTATATGCCCTAGAGGTAGTTATGCTTATAAGTCTCACTCCTTGATGTAACCATTTGTATATAAGCAAAGAAACTTGAGTGCAATCCTATCTCTTTTCAAATAAATTAACTACTCTTACTGATAAGCCAGGTCCTCTCAATATCACAGTATAAGGGCAATAGACAATTATTTGTGTAGCTTTTATTATCTCAACAGTAGAAAACAACAATTAGTGTAAAATACTATTGATGCTTACTCACATCGAACAGATAAGGATTATATTTGCAGGTTTGAATTTCGTTGGTTGTAAAATGTAGCAAATCATCTTTTACTCTGTTTTAGCAACCCTACAAATACTATTTCCCCTGAAAGGGAGCGGCTGTAGTCCGCCTAAATAAATAAAATATAAAAGGGGATTTGCTCAATCAAAAAGCATATAACAAAACCAAATAAGCAATAATCTTTATGTGGAGTTTCAGAAACAAATGTAACTAAAACACCATGTAAAAGTCACTTGTTACCTCGGGAGTCTCACCTAGAATCCACATCATACTTTATAATTTTGCCATCCAATTAGACCAAGCAGACACCCACTGAGGGGGGAATGATGAATATGAGAAGTGGTGGTTGGTTTGGTGAGGTTTATTTTCTCATAGATGTGTGCCACAAACATTTTTATAAGTCAGCTTAGAGTTATAAATATGGACAACTTAAAATAGGAAGTGGTGGGAGAAATAAGGTCAGCAGCTCTCTGTCCCACAGTGTCCTCTGCTTAGTGGCAATTGGATTCTAGCTTGTAGTGTGATGAGGTAGCAACATGCCACTTAGTAGCCTGCCTGTGTGGTTTCAATGCCACAGTAGTTCTGTCCTGACACCACACCAGGAGGTGCAGTAGTGTTGTAGGCTTATTTGACACTTCATTAGTAGAGATAACTAGAACAGTGCTTTTTGTCACACACAGCATGATTTCATCAAAACAGTACATTTACTATCCAGATTATTTACATTTTTACAGTGTAACCTATCAATTAATAGAAAATATTTTACGTTCAATACATTTTCTAAAATTGGAAAAAGTTGCAGATTACTTCCAAATATAAGAAAAATGCGAAAGCTATACTGTTATTTAAAAATTGCCACTAGACAAGAAAATAGCCATTTTCAAAGCTTTTGTAATTTGAACACTGCACACAGAATTTGAGAACAAGTTAAAAATTAGAAAAAGAGAAGGTTTTAAAAATAGCTAAAAACGTTTGTTGTGACTGTGTTATATCTGGTTAGGCATAAAAATGTTCCAGTTAAAGGGATCCATTATGCAAGGAAAGGATATTTTTTTAATTACTATTCCATTTCATCCAAGTTATATCCATTACTATAGCATTTATCCGTAGTCATTTATTTATTCTTAATAAATTTATCCTCCTCAATAATTCTCACTCTTAGGTACTTTTTCACCCTTCCTCTATAAACATTGGCACCTCTCCCTTTAAAATGCATTAGGTTATCACCTCAATACAAAACATGAGTTTGTGATAATGAATGAGCCACAGGGTAAATTCAGACAAAAAGCCAACTTGTGGTTCCAGGCTTTGTCTTATTTGTTATCCCCAACTTTCAAGAAAAATACATTTATGCTTCAAACAAAAGTTTACCATTTTGGTTTCCTTGAATTATCAGTCTCTGATGCAATAGGTATCTAAATGTGCATCCTAATGTAATTTTCTGCCAACCCCCCTCAAATAAAATGTATGTAGTTAAGAGAGTGGATGTTGTGCCCCAGGACCTGGTAAAGAGCCATCTCATGTTTGCTGTGAGGGAGGAGGTTGAGGTGCTAAAAGTAAAGATCTCAGACCTCTCAGACCGCATCTCCCACCTGGAGCGGGAGAACAAATTTCTGCGGGCACACGCGTCCCCAGAGACACTGGCCAAGTTGGGCCACCACCCCGCCCCCTCCTCCTCCACCCCCCTGTGATAACTCTCCCCTTGTACAGAACTCATACATACATCTATATATATTGAGATATATTTTTATTTTATTATATTTGTCCAAAAAAAATTTTTTTTTTTTGAAAGAAAACATTTGCTTATTATTATTATTATTATTAGAATAAAGAAAAACTACATTTGTTTGAGGTGTTTTGATTTAAACCTTGTATCATCATGTCTCCCAATTAGAAGTGGCAATTTTTGTAGCATTTATACATTCAGGCAGTGTCATTTTTGATTCTTGCACTGTCTCCGTTCCCTGTCCTTGTTTGAATAACAATATCTGAATGTAATTATAGTTACAAATGATATGAAAAAATAATGTTTTGGGGCCGATTTTGTTTTTAGGTTACATTTTAATGTTTCAATATACAGTAAAACCCCTCTATAGTGAACCCCATTGGGACGGGACTTTTGGTTCACTATAGCCACGGTTTGGGTATTAAATTTTTTTTGAGGATATAATTAAAGGGCATGCGCAAAAAAAAAAAAAAGGCTACCTCTTAATATTGGCTGCTTTTTTCCCCCTAAAAATTAACCTATTTCTATATATTAAAGCTGTATATTAAAATAAAAACAAAATCATGTGAAAATATTGCCTTTTTGATCAGTTCCTCCGATAATTTAATTTGTATAAATGCAACCTGCCCCCCATATGTCAAAAAAATCCAAGAAAAGTATACCTTATATATAAAAATTAAATAAAAACTTTATTAATAATATTTTAAAAGGTATAAAAATATATTTTATATAAATAAATATTATATTACAATATAGGATACAAAGGCTTACTTGAAGAAGTCTGTTATTTTTTTCTGCTTTAACATATTCCTCAAAAATTTGGTTTCATATCTAGCAAAGAAATCTTCATTTTTTTTTAAAATGAAGCTTAGCTTGTACTAACCACATATACAAGGCTTCTAAAAGTGGATAATGACACTGACGATAGCGGCAATAGTTGGGATTGATTCCTCTTTGTAGCATTTTTTTTATAGTCTTCTTTTTTGCCCCATATCGTAGAAATGCTACTTTTGCTTATTTTCATTTTCTTCCGAAGTTCCGCTTGCGATGTACCACTCTCAATAGCTTTTATGATGGTTAATTTCTTTTCAAGTGATATCTTGGTACGAGCAACTTTTTCTTTGGCACTTCCATTATCTTTTAAAACTGGTTTTAATAATTTAAATCATGTTTTAAGGAAATTTCCTAATGTAGAGTTAAGAAATTTAGTTTTCAATAAGGCATGAAAAATTTATAAAAGTGCGCAGTATAAAAATAGAACGTGAATAAAAACACCCAATGTCGCTAAATTCTTTGTTTTGAATTGCGATCTGTGAGCTAGAGCTCACACAAATTTTAATTAGTTTCGAAAATTATAATTTTGGAATTTTAGAATTAAAATTAAAAGTTCTTTATAAGCATGGTATTTTTGATAGAATTTAATATTTTGGGACCAAAATTGGGTTCGTTATAGCGATAGTTCGCTAGTTTGAAAAGTGAAAAGTTCGTTATAACGATGGTAATTTTAATGGAATGGAATTGGGATTTTCGATGGGTTCGTTATAAGGGAAGGTTCGTTATATCCATGGTTCGTCTTAGCAGGGTTTTACTGTATATTTTCCTCTCAAATGTTTTGAATTGTAACAATTTCTTTACCCTTATTTCCACTGTTCGGTAAGTCTAGTGACTGGCCATATTTGGATCAATGTGTATTAGAGCAGAATTGGTAAAATAGAGGACCTAATGTGTTCTTTTTGTGAAACTGATAATGATGAAACCATTGAATACACTCTTTTTGATTGTAAGGATCTGAGTGAATACACCCATTTCTCAAAAGTTATTCAAGACATAAGACATCTTCCAGTCACACACACTCTAAAAGACTTCTTGTTCAATTCTAGAACATTTAAAGCAACCCTCACTTTCTTGGAGCTATCAAACAGGCTAAATCCTAGCCTCAGAATAAAAAAGTAACGAAGCTTTAATTCTATCCAACTTGTAACAAAACCTAGCTACCACCCCAGTTAATAGGATTATATCCATCACATCTGTACATCACACCATATAGTACCATGTAACATAATACAGTAAAACCCCTCTATAGTGAACCCCAATGGGACAGAGCTTTTGGTTCACTATAGCCACGGTTTGGCCATTTTTTTGTAAACTTTTCTAAATTTTTAGACCGTATAATTAAAAAACAGCCATACAAACAGGAAAAGGCAGCCACTTAATAATGGTCACTTTATTTTAATTCCCTAAATTGACCTATTTCTTTACAGTAATGCTGAATATCAAAAGAAGTCATTTGTTAATAGGTTCTTCTTATCATTAGCATACATGTTTATATATAAACCTATGTATTATTTAAAAATTAAGCCAAATCCCCTAGGCAAAACATTATTAATTATAAATTTGAAAGGTATAAGAGTATTATAGAACATTTTTCTCAAATAATATAATACTATATTTGGAAAAATATGCCTCTCTCTAATACCTTGTTGTTTGAAAGTGAAATTTGAAAATCATAATTTTCTTAAAATATCGTTATTTCCCTCAAAGGAATGAAGCTCTGTGTATTCTGAATCAACTGAAGATGAATTAAAAGTATCCAATTAAGAAAAATTGGACGCGAAACATGTTGATACGATAGCGCTATTGGTAAAATTGTGAATAAAAAATGCAAATTTGTAAACACAAAATCGGTGGTAAAACGGCCGGCCAGGGGGAATATCCGCGAACCCTGAATGAGTCATATACCTAACAAGAATTCCATTCTAAAAATAGAACTGTAGTGGTCGTTTTTGAGAATTTATAAGTCGATTTGTTTGTGGCCCATGAGACACGGGGAACTGTTTTTTTTCTTCTTCTTCTTCCAGTTTCCACATATTCTTCTCAAGTATAGATTAAATTTGGTTTTTAACCTGTTATTCAAACCATTTCTGGCTTTAAAATTATTTGGAATTATTTTTTAGCCTAGTTAAACTTGATATAGAACACTTCTAAAAGGGCATGCTGCCATTGTTGTTTTTTTTAGAACGCCACTCTTTGTTTCTTTTCTTTATTTTGAAAGCCATTTGTATTTTTCTTCTATTTAAAAATTGTTGAATGCAAAGATATTCTATTAAATAAAAGTATAATGTGTAAAAATTTATACAACATTCAGCAAAAATAGAATGGAAATGAAAACAAACAATGCCGCTAATTTTTTGTTTTGAAATCGCGATCCGTGAGGTGAAACATGTTTAAAATTTTGTTGTTTTAAAAGTTTTTTAAAATCACAATTTTAAGTTCGTTATAAGCATAGTATTTTTAATAGATTTTATCATTTTGGGACCGAAAATAGGTTCGTTATAGGGGTAGTTTGTTATTTTAAAAATTGCAATGTTCGTTATAACGATGGTATTTTCAATGGAATGGAATTGGGAATCGCCGTGGGTTCATTATAAGGGAAGGTTTGCTATATCCAGGGTTCGTATTAGCGGGGTTTTACTGTATATCTTTTTTGAAAATAGAGCAATCCATAAATTCTTTAAATAAAAAGGCATATATTGGATCAAAATATCATTTATTTACCAATATTTCAGTTGGCCAAACGCCAACCTTTATCAAGGTATTATAACATTTTAATGTGTGTTCATAAAGGTTGGCATTCAGCCAACTGAAATATTGGTAAAATAAATGATATTTTGATCCAATATATGTCTTTTTATTTAAAAAAAAATATATAAGCTTGTGTCATAAACCTTTGTAGACAGTAAGTGTGGTATGTAGAGTGAATGGTGCACATGGGAGAAATAAATTGAATTGGAACCCCCATCTACCAGTCAGTATTGTACCCACCTTATTATTATTTTAGAGTAATCTTAGATAGCCTACTATCTCTGAATGACAACAGCCTGAAAGCTGAGTCAGTAGCAATATTCAGGTAGTTGACACCTTTTATTTTGCTTTATATTCTGCCTATGATATTTCAGATGAGAATCTAAACACAAAGCCTCGCCAAGAACTTCAAACTTTTTGCATCACAGATACAGATCAGAGGATGCTTCTCCCAATAACTGGACCATTATTTCTTATACACCATATTCTCACAACTTGTAGGCAATAAATCCCCCTCCCCTCTAGTACACTGGTACAGTCATGGTAGGCAACTGCTTTTATTGCAAGTTTACCACATGTAGAAAACAGTTCAACGTTTGTACTTAGAAATGTGTCAGAGCCTCATTTGTTTACTTGCAGGTTGGACAAGAATGAGGGACCATTTAAACAATAAGGTAGTCTGAAAAAAAAAAGTACCTATCTGGGATTTAATTCTGGTCATGGCTGTTGAAAATCAGCAGTTTATACAACTCATCCACAGAGCCACTTCCCTAGTTAGTGATTTAGTGGAATGGAGGTCTTGAGAAACTATGAACTAGCTGTTCCAAAGCAAACTTGTGGAATGGAGGTCTTGAGAAACTCTGAACTAGCTGTTCCAAAGCAAACTTGTGGAATGGAGGTCTTGAGAAACTATGAACTAGCTGTTCCAAAGCAAACTTGTGGAATGGATGTCTTGAGAAACTATGAACTACCTGTTCCAAAGGAAACTTGTGGAATGGAGGCCTTGAGAAACAATGAACTAGCTGTTCCAAAGCAAACTTGTGGAATGGAGGCCTTGAGAAACTATGAACTAGCTGTTCCAAAGCAAACTTGAGGAATGGAGGCCTTGAGAAACTATGAACTAGCTGTTCCAAAGCAAACTTGTGGAATGGATGTCTTGAGAAACTATGAACTACCTGTTCCAAAGGAAACTTGTGGAATGGAGGCCTTGAGAAACAATGAACTAGCTGTTCCAAAGCAAACTTGTGGAATGGAGGCCTTGAGAAACTATGAACTAGCTGTTCCAAAGCAAACTTGTGGAATGGAGGTCTTGAGAAACTATGAACTAGCTGTTCCAAAGCAAACTTGTGGAATGGATGTCTTGAGAAACTATGAACTACCTGTTCCAAAGGAAACTTGTGGAATGGAGGCCTTGAGAAACAATGAACTAGCTGTTCCAAAGCAAACTTGTGGAATGGAGGCCTTGAGAAACTATGAACTAGCTGTTCCAAAGCAAACTTGAGGAATGGAGGCCTTGAGAAACTATGAACTAGCTGTTCCAAAGCAAACTTGTGGAATGGATGTCTTGAGAAACTATGAACTACCTGTTCCAAAGGAAACTTGTGGAATGGAGGCCTTGAGAAACAATGAACTAGCTGTTCCAAAGCAAACTTGTGGAATGGAGGCCTTGAGAAACTATGAACTAGCTGTTCCAAAGCAAACTTGAGGAATGGAGGCCTTGAGAAACTATGAACTAGCTGTTCCAAAGCAAACTTGTGGAATGGAGGCCTTGAGAAACTATGAACTACCTGTTCCAAAGCAAACTTGTGGAATGGATGTCTTGAGAAACTATGAACTAGCTGTTCCAAAGCAAACTTGTCAACATGACAGGAAGCCAATAGAATGGGAACACTCCTGACTTCATGCTTGAACAAATATTAAGACTTGTTTCTAAATATTCTCTCTCTCGACCACAATGAAAGCAGCCATGCCATTTATGGATGGTCCTTGTTTATAATTTCTTTCGATTTTTTTTTAAAATAAAATAAATTACAATGCTACAGATTAAAATAAAGAAGCAGCTTACCCAGCCTACAAGTACAGTATTCAGTCAACTATTACAAGCAATGAAGGCATCCAACCAAGAACAAAGGTTGTAAAATTATATGCCATGAATTATTTTAGAAAGGATCAGGACCTACCCCACTGATGGACTAGCTACACAATCCCCTTCCCATAAAAATCCTGTATATAATATATATATATTACTTAATGAATAACAATTTGTGGCACACAATAATCCTAACCTTTGATTTCATTTTGTTTGACAACAAGGCACATTTCATTATTTATATATATATTTGGAGCCAATTCTGGAATAATTAAAAATCAACGAATAGTTTATATTTATTCCGACAGATGGCGCAAGCCATCAGCAACTTTCAGTTACACAATAAGGAGATGCCTTTTTCTTAATTTATCCACCCGATCCCAGTACAATTTCACATTTGCACTTCATATATGTATATGTAAATATATAGTTTGTTAGCTCTCATTTATGTTTTGCCTATATGTATCATTAAAAAAACATTTCTAAACACAAGGTAATAAGACCAAATAAATAAAAAGTGTGTGACGTTTTGGTAACAGCCTTGTTACCATCTTCAGACAAAAGTACTGAATGGTACTATCTAATGGTGAAAGTACTATCATTCAGTACTTTTGTTTGAAGATGGTAACAACACCGTTACCGAAATGTCACACACTATTTATTTGGATTTGGTCTTATTACCTTTTGTTTATAATCTACTAGCCGAATGACCTGTTTTTATTGAATGTTTTTATTCAAATACTATTTGTTACAATTATAAATTGGCGCCTTATATAAATGCATATATTAGTTAATAACTATAGCCAATGTGCTTTATCTGTCTATGTACTGTTGGCTTCCATAGGCGTTTCATACTGGGAAAAGGAAAGAGAGGATTCCATTTAGTTATTAACTAATATATGCATTTATTTAAAGAGCGACCCGCTCCAAACCAATAGTTACAAAAACGAAAGAGCGAGTGGGGGAAGGCATGATGGGGGGGGGGGGCAAAGGTGGCGTGACCGCAGCCAACCAATAGGAGGGTGCCATTCCAAAAAAAAAGCAAACGGTGACAGAGGCCGATGAGGAATGACGCTCGTAACTGTATATAGAATAATCCAAATTGTGACTTATCAAAGACATTTCTACTTCTGACCCTCAGGTTGAGAACGTAGCCATCCAAATCCAATTTGTCAGTGCTCTCTTCCAAGGTCTAAAAATAAGAAAGTCGCTTGGACAAAGTTATAGGAAGTGACAGAATGGAAGATTCTGATCCTTCAGCAGAAATGTATTAACTACTCTTGTTGTTGTTTTAACACCTCCATTGCTTAATTAATAATACACAAGACTAGCTAAATGTTAGGTAAAATGAACAACAATCTCGTTCAGTCAAGTGGCTTCATACTTTAAAGGCAAAGCGCTTGCAGCTACCGGCGAAGTATGGAAAATTATGGAGAAATCCAGGTTGAATTCATTTGGTTCATCAATGAAACTATTAGACTCGATTATCCTGTCAACTCTGCTGTATTCTGCTCCAATTTGGGCAAACGAAAAGTACAAAATCTTGGACCAAATTCAGAATAACTATCTCCGACGACTATTGAACTTGCCGAGTAACACACCAGGCTACATACTACGCATGGAAACCGGACGCTTCTCACTAGGAGTCACAGCAACCAAACTAATTCTAAAGTTCTGGTTAAGAATATTAAAAATGGAAAAATCCAGATTGCCCGCAATCTGTCTAGCCCAATTATGGGAAACGTCCACTCTGACGAATGCCTTTATAGGTTTTACAGAAAATTTAATGAATATCCTAAACTCAACTGGATTCATGTGGTTAAAGAATTGTTCAGACCCCAATATTCTAGAGAAAGCAATACCTCAAATTATCAGAATCACTATAGAACAGTCTATCCAAACCGACCAATCAAGAATAACCAATTCGAAGCTACACACACACTACAAATATTTACATAAAACATTCGCAGCAGAGAACTATCTACTAAGTGAACTCCCACTGCCGGCTAAACGCCTCATTGCGCAATTGAGAATTCTATTTGTTTTATATCGAGAAGACCATATAAAATATCTAAGGACAGAAGACTTGTATTGCCAACTATGCAAAAATAGAACCGAAAATGAATTAGAACATTATATATTTGAATGCATGCCTCTTGACACGGAAAGAAAAATACTCTTCTCTAAGATAGGCCATACACACTTCACATTATATTCTTTATTATCCAACTTTATAGACAATAGTTCAGTAGCTCTAAATCTATATAACTTCCATAAAAATGCTGTAAAAAAGAAAGACTTAACCGAACATTCAAACATACCAAAAATTTCTGTTTGATGAGAAAGACAGAACCAACATCCAATTATTTGTTTAGGCAGATACGATAAGTTAACAATGATAAAACGGTGTTTACCTTACAACCCTGAACACGAGGATTTCCTGGGAAATCTCTTAAAGATTTCTTAAAAAATACATGGCCCACCTGTGCTGTGTGAGAGCTTGAATGGTCTTGTTCCATATGTAAATACCTGTTTTCTTTCCTCTTTTCGCTCTCCACTTCTCCCATCCATATTTCCAAAAATTTTTTTTTTCTCTTTTTTTGATTTTTTTTTATTCTTCTTATTTTTTATTCTTTCTTATAATCTGCATATATTTACCAAATGTATATAATCTTTCTCCATTTTTATTTCCCACTTTCATAGGTTTCTCCGTTTTGTAACCCCAAGGAGAATCCTCTGTAAGACCTGTGTGTCTTAATAAAGGTGTTAAATATCCATTATAGTGAGCGAGCGGCTCGAAAACACGACCCCATCGGCAACACGTGGTGGCGGCGGGCGAGGTGTGCGCCTGCGCGGGATCGACTATAGAACAGTTTGCTGGCAGACAAAAAAAAAATGGCGGTCGCCAATGTTTACGTTTTTTTGGTTTCTTTTCCTTTTGTTCTTTAATTTACCATATAGTTATATGTGTAAATAAATAATATTATCTTTAATATGTTTAAAATTTATTTTAATTAAAAGCAATAAATAAAGGCTTTTTAGTAAATTCTATTTAGTTTTGTTATTAATTAACAAAAGTGGCGAGCCTGCCAGGATGGAACGTGACAAGAAGTTGCGCTCAGTAACCAGAACGCGATTTACTAAGGTAGTAAATGTTTTGGATTCCGAAATAAGTAAAACTAATGCTGATCTAGGTGTGATCAAGGACAAATTTAGCAAATTAAAAGACATCGATTTCAAATTAAAGGATCTTGACCAGAAGATGTTGGATCATATGATGGTGGCTGATGCAGAAGAAGACACTTTAAATTGTGAAATTGAGGAAGCAGAACATTATTCGGATACCTTCATCACCCTGGAAAGAAAGGTAAGAGAATTAATTGATTCTGATAACAAAAGTGATGTTAAATCCCTGGGAAGCTCAAATGGGTCATTAATGGCCAAAAGTTATAAACTTCCTAAGATCGAAATAAGAAAATTTGATGGAGAATTAATTAATTGGCTTCCATTTTGGGCACAATTTGAAAAGATTCATGAGGATACTGAGCTGCATGATGCAGACAAGTTTCATTATCTGGTGCAGTCTATGCAATCAAACACTAGAGCCAGAGAGCTCATAGAAAGCTATCCCCAAACAGCAGACAACTATGCCAAAGCGGTCCAAGCCTTGACACAAAGGTATGGACAGAAAGATTCGCTTGTGGAAATATATGTAAGGGAACTGCTTAAATTAATGATGGCAAATGTCAAGACTCCACCAGATGAAAGGCGGTCAGTGGCAAAACTATACGACAAACTCGAAACACAACTAAGATCTCTGGAATCTTTGGGTGTTGACACCAAGGAAAACACAGCATGGCTTTTCCCTATGATAGAGTCTTGTTTGCCAGAAGATGTGCTGGTTGCTTGGCAGAGATCACCGCTGAATAATTGTGATGAATCAAAAAACTCTAATTCTAACTCCAGCTCTCGCCTTAACAATCTTTTGGACTTTCTTAGAAGAGAAGTGGAAGGGGAAGAAAGAAGACTTCTAGCCAGGAGAGGATTTGAAGGGTCTTCCCCAAAAGAGAAACTTAGAAATAAGTTTAAGCAGAGTTCAAATATACCTACAGCTGCAGGTTTATTTTCTGCCAAGGAGATGGGATGTTTGTTCTGTGAAAATAATCACCAAAGTAAAGACTGCATCACTGCTCAATCTATGCCATTCAAGGATAAAAGAGCAAAGATCTATGAAAAGAGGTGTTGTCTGAAATGCCTTAAACCTGGACATCTTGCAAAGGCTTGCAAGAGGACAGTTCAATGTAATATTTGTGCCAAAGGACACTACGTTCTTCTTTGTCCTGACTTGCCCTGCAACCGAAAGGAAAAGACGCATGTCTCTGAAGTAGTGCAGAGTGCTTTAGCCAATCAGCAGTGTACAAGAGATGTAACATTAATGACCTTGATGGTCAATATTATGGGAAATAACGGCTATAGAAGAGTGCGAGCACTCTTGGATCCTGGTTCTCAGAAGTCCTATATTTTGGAATCCACTGCACTAGAAGTAAAATTGGAGCCCATCGGCAATGTAAATATTGCTCATTCATTGTTTGGTGGTACACAAACAGAAACAAAATGCCATAAGGTATATACGGTCGCATTATGCAGCAACCTATCAGAATTGGACACTCTGAGAGAATTTGAATTCTTGGGTCAAGACATTATTTGTGGAGAGATTCCAAGGACGCCTAAAGGAGCATGGTTGAATGAACTAAAAGGATCTAGAATTTGGCTGTCTGATCTTGGGAGAGATAGCCCCAAGATAGAACTTTTGATCGGCAGTGATATTTATGGAAGCCTTTTGTCGGGACGTGTGAAGCAGCTGAAAAATGGACTAACAGCTTTAGAAACACATCTTGGATGGACAATTTGTGGCCCTTCACCGAAGAAAGATGAGCAGACTGATTACTCATCACTGGTGGTCATCAGCATGCACAGTAGAAATATGTCGGTTGATTATTTGTGGGATTTAGAAACGATTGGCATAAAAGATCCCAGGGAAAATCTCACAAAGCTAGAAGAAGATAAGATAGTACACCAGCACTTCTTAAATACTGTTCATCAGCAGGAAGATGAACGCTTTTGTGTAGGATTACCTTGGCTGGGGAACCAAGAAGGAATTCCATCCAATCGTCATATTGCAGAGAGAAGACTTTTCAACACAACCCGTAAATTGAGAGCTAAATGTATCTTCAGCGAATATGATAGGGTGTTCCAAGAATGGCTAGCTGAAGGTGTTATTGAAAAGGTGTCTCCAGAAGATTTGAACAGGAATTGTCATTATCTCCCTCATCACCCAGTGGTTAAAGCCAATAGCAACACCACCAAGATAAGACCTGTGTTTGACGCATCATGTAAGGACAAGGGGAATCTTTCATTGAACGATTGCTTGGCAAGTGGCCCAAATGTTATTGAACAGATCCCAGCTATCCTACTGAAGTTTAGAGAAAAGGCTATTGGAGTTATTGCTGACATTAGAAAAGCCTTTTTGCAAATTGAAGTGAAAGAAGAAGATAGAGACTATCTTAGATTCTTATGGTGGAAAAATAATCATCAGATTCAGGTTTTCCGTCACAAGCGAGTTGTCTTTGGTGTGACCTGTAGCCCCTATTTGCTTGGAGCAGTCATTCTGCATCATCTTAAGGGAGTCTCATCTGAATTTGGAGCTCTTCCTCAGAAGTTGATGGAATGTTTGTATATTGATAATTGTGTCACTTCAGTGGATACCGAGGCAGAATTAGTTGATCTGGTGGAGAAATCTACTGAGATATTTGCAAAAGCCAAGATGGATCTCAGAATGTGGCAATTCGGACCTATACACCGAGTCAAGGAAGTCTATTCTAGATTACCTCCTAGTGTTGATATAGAAAGGAGTGAAGAGGCTTCAGTTCTGGGCATGAAATGGAATCTTTTAGAAGATACTCTTAATGTGACCCCTAAGTTCGGAGTTATAATAAACTCACTTTCCAAGAGAGACCTCTTGTCTCATACCCAACAGATCTTTGACCCAATTGGATTCTTAGCTCCTGTCTTATTACCTGCTAAACTACTTATTCAACAAGCCTGGACAGTCAAAACTGATTGGGATGAACCTTTGCCATCAACCATTCAAGAAAATTTTATGAAGTGGTACAGTGAGTTGGACACTCTTGCCGACATAAAAATTCCACGTAGAGTGGGCCATGGGATTAGAGCCCATTGGTCCATTCACATATTTTGTGATGCCAGCCAAAGTGCATATGCAGCAGCAGCTTTTCTGCGTTGTCCTGAGAACAAAGGAGTGTCAGTACAACTTTTGATGGCCAAATCCCGGCTAGGTCCACTTAAGAAAACTACTATCCCTAGGATGGAACTTCTTGCTTGTATGTTGGGAGTTAGACTCAGCAGGTACATAACTGAGTCTTTGAATTTGGCTGCGGAACCGGTGTATTACTGGACAGACTCTACTACAGCACTTTCATGGATCAAGACAAACAGGCAGTGGGGCACCTTTGTAAACAACAGAGTCAAAGAGATATGCAACACTTCAGGTCCGAACAAATGGTTTTATGTACCAGGGAGCCTCAACCCTGCAGACCTTCCTTCAAGAGGTTGTAGTGTACTACAGCTTAAACGCACCAGATGGTGGGAGGGACCTGAATGGCTCAAGCAGCCTCAAGATCACTGGCCAAAGCAATTATTCCACTCAGACAGAACTTTGGTCAATTTAGAAATAGATAGGCAAGTATTGGTGACTACTCATGCCAGAACTGAAGTAATGCCATGGTTTGAAAGATTTTCAAATTTTACAAAGATTGTCAGAATAAATGCGTGGATCCGGAGGTTCATACGAAATACACAAAAATTGTCCCCATCAGGTATGCATAGTCTACAGTTTTCAGAATTAGAAGATGCTGAAAAGGGAATTTGGAAAACTGTGCAACAGCAAGTTTTTTCTAGCCGAGGAGATTCGATCAACGGGTTGATGATAATCAGAGATGATTTTGGATTGATCCGTATAAAATCCAAGCTTATTGAAAGGGATGACGAATATTCATTTCGTTACCCAATTTTGCTTCCAACAAAACATCATGTTGTCACATGCCTGATAAGAGAATTCCATCTGAGACATTGTCATGCAGGAGTTCAGATCCTTTCTGCCAAACTCAGAGAAAATTATTGGATCTTAAATTCCCGGCGCAGCATACGAAGTGTCGTCTCTCAGTGTGCCAAGTGTAGAAGATTTTCATCAAAACCTGTGAAAACTACTCCGATACACTTACCTCTTGATAGAGTGAGAGATGCCACAGCCTTTGAAATTTTGGGAGTAGACCTTGCTGGTCCACTTTACCTCAAGAACAAGACCAAGGCATGGATTGTTCTATTTACCTGTGCCGTCTTCAGAGCTATACACCTGGAACTTGTAACCTCATTAAGTACTGAAGCTTTCATACAAGCTCTGAGAAGATTTATAGCCCGGAGAGGGCGACCAACAGTCATTTATTCTGATAATGGTACTAATTTTGTGGGCGCTAACAATGCTCTCAAGGCTTTAAACTGGAAGAAGATAGTGTTAGACCAAAATCTTCACAAGATAAGTTGGAAGTTCATACCTCCTACTGCTGCATGGTGGGGAGGTTGGTGGGAGCGTCTTATTCGTTCCATCAAGGATCTCCTTGTTCGAATTTTGGGCCATTCTTCAGTGTACTATGAAGAGATGTCTACTATCCTATGTGATGCAGAAGCTACAATCAACAGTCGTCCGCTGACATACATTCATGAGGACTTTGACAGTTTGATTCCTTTATCACCCTCCATGTTTCTACATGATTCAAAATACGTGGGAGTTCCAGATCTTGATAAGTTGGATTCAAAGAAATTTCAAGATAGATATCGGCATTGTCAAAGGCTGCGAGAAGCTCTCAGAAGTCGCTTTCGGAGTGAATATCTGGGCCAGCTTGTCCAGAAGGCCAATGAGAGGACTCCGAAACTGAGTGTGGGTGATGTGGTTATAGTGAAGGTGGAAGACAAGAGGAGACTCCACTGGCCTATGGCAAGAATAGTGGAACTGTTTCCAGGAAGAGATGGACATTCTCGGGTTGCTAAAGTTCGCACAAAACTGGGAACCCTTATACGCCCTGTGCAGAAGCTCTATCCCCTGGAAGTTTCAAGTGGGGATCCAATTCTTCGATCCAAAGGAGACACTACAATTAAAGAAGCGCATAGTGAGGCTAAGCGAACTCGATGTGGACGCGTGGTCAAGCCACCACAGAGACTCAATTTATAATGCTTAACTCCTTTTATGTACCACATATATATCACTTATCTTAATTGTATGATTTTCTTCCCCAAATCATAGGTGGGAGTATGTTAAATATCCATTATAGTGAGCGAGCGGCTCGAAAACACGACCCCATCGGCAACACGTGGTGGCGGCGGGCGAGGTGTGCGCCTGCGCGGGATCGACTATAGAACAGTTTGCTGGCAGACAAAAAAAAATGGCGGTCGCCAATGTTTACGTTTTTTTGGTTTCTTTTCCTTTTGTTCTTTAATTTACCATATAGTTATATGTGTAAATAAATAATATTATCTTTAATATGTTTAAAATTTATTTTAATTAAAAGCAATAAATAAAGGCTTTTTAGTAAATTCTATTTAGTTTTGTTATTAATTAACAAAAGGCTTTTGTGTGTGTGTGTGTGTGTGTTAGGTAAAATGATCATCTTTATTTATCAAATTACAATTGCCCCAACTATTATTTGGTTAAAATTTATATATTTTTTTAAACAATATCTTTCTTATGATATTGATTATCAAATTTTATATCTTCATATATTACTGCAATGATGTAATTATAAGAGAGGGTTCACCACTGATGAGTAAAGCCCCCTCTCATCTAATAATTAATATCATTGCAGAGAGAGTAAGGAGAATATTTGATAATAAATATCATAAGAAATTTTTTTAAGGAATAACTCTTATCATGATCAAATTAGTATGAAATATATTTACAAAAAAGTTATAAAATTATTATCATTTATTCAACTCACTTTTTTCCATTCAAATTAAACCCATTCTTGTTTTGCTATATACAACCATAATATATAGTTGAGGAATAGATGTCATAGAGCAGTTTAGGACACATTTGTCCCTCCACTAATTGATACCTTTACACATCTGTCGTATATATGTTGTTTCTTATCCCCTTGTGCAAAGATTACACCAATTCCATGAGTCCATGTTTAGTGCATCTAAGCAATGTGTTCTAAAGCTGCAGGTGCCAAGCTACATTTTGGACAAGTGGGGTAGATTTTGTTGTTATTTTCTATCTTCAATAGCTTGTACCTAATCTTGTTAGTGTTGTTTGGTGCTGTCTATTTCTGACCTCCACTGTACCAACTGTGCTTAGGTGGGATCCTCCAGGTCTTGTGTATTTGCATAGTGGTCCCTAATAGTGTATGTAAATATTCCTCTCTATTGTCCATTAATATATTTGGTAGTAGTACTTGCCATCTGCCATGGAAGGAAGAAAACAACTTCATTGACAAGCTTTAATACAATCTCCATCTACAGAGGGGTTGTTGTAATGTGGAAGTTCAAATGTAAAACTGCCTTGTGGAACTCTCCACAACTTGATGAGAACTTTTCCAGGATTCTGCTAAAAGCAGGTTCTATGAAAATTCTTGTAACAGTTTCTTGATTCTTTTCAGACCATTCATCTTATTTGAATAGCCATTTGTGACAAGTCAATCATTCGGATTATCCTTTTTTTTTTTTCAGGCATCATATCTTTAAAAAAACCATGTAGTGAGCTATTATTTCTTGAATGTTCCCTTTCTTATTTCATTGATGATTTGACTTCTAGACTTTTTTTAGGTTTCAATAATATAAAGTCTCAACAAATAGATGAAGTGTACTCTAACATCACTCAACTGGGTACTGTTTACAACTGTGTGTGGGAACCCCACATATGGGACACACCCAGACTTAGTCCTTGTGCTGAAATACATGTAAATTGTATCCATTACCTGTGTAACATAGTGTAACAAGATTTTAGCATACATTTAAAAAAAATAACTTGCTCTCATGATTGGTCCACTTGCAATAGAAGACTGAGATCATTTAAGGTGGAATCAACATACCTCAAGATAACAAGACCAGATGAGTATTTGTGACAAGTGGAAATAACTTTGTTATCATCTCCAGAAAAGTAGTACTCTGGTATGATGGCAATAATGCTGTTATCAAATATCTATTTGGCCTTATTGTTTCTTGGAGAGACATTTTATAATTGCCAAATTGTACAGAACAAAATTATAAACACAAGGTAATAAGACCAAATTTAAATAAATAGTGTGTGAAGAAACTTTGGGCAAGAAACCAGTCAAATTTTTTAACATCTGAAAGCAGTATTGGTACAAAATGTCTATCAAGAACCCATGTCTAAGAATGTTTAAAGCAATCTCTACAAAAGGCACAGATTCTCTGGCTATCAAAATGGCTGATGAGAACAAACATGTTTTGGACATGATTGCGGCAGGTAACAAGTTTTGGTATTGTTATTGTGAACTTGAAACAAATCCTCCAATGGTTACTGAAAGGAGCTGCTTCTCCCCAGGAATGCATCAGTATCTCAAGTATTTTGCATATGTATTTGATAAGCAAGAATTTGTGGATGCTGTTTACTCCAAATGGTACGACAAGCACACTC